>SAYR01072125.1:92707-226943 GCA_004382745.1 Argopecten irradians irradians
GTAAGGATATTGAAGTGTATCAGACAAGTCATATATAGTATGTTGATAGTTCTTCATCATTTCATCACTGTATTTCCATGTTGCTCTACTGATGCTTCTTTATAACTCTAGGAGTCAGACTATCTGAGGGTAACCACAGGAGCCCAGACTTTCTCTGTATCAGCTAACTGTACAGACGAGACATTAACAAAGACTGTCACTCTAGATACCAGCTCTGCCTATAGAATTGTCATCTTAAAATCAGCCGACAAATTAGATGTATACAAGGTAATGCATACCTGTTTCTATATTAGTCTAATTGATGTTAATTGAAATTTAATGGGCAAAGAAGAAATTAAACTTTAGATAAACCAGTATTCTTATATCTTATGTAAACAAAACAACATAAAAGATGTTTTGAAATATTTCAATTATTGTGTACATGTATTGACACTTTCGGAAATGATATCATATACTAGTGACTTGATTCAGCTTATAGTGTAATTATAATTCTAAATTAAAAGTGGAAACAAGCGTCTCAGAAATGTTTTTAAGAAGTGTTTACACATTGAGAAAATGTTCATGGTTTACAGAAAGTGAAGGCCGAATAAAGATAATTGTGTATCAATATTAATTTTCTGTATATAAATAGCATTAAGTGATGTTTTACAATTATGATAACTGTTTTTAGGCTGATGACCAGAGGACGAAATCAAGGGAAGGTAACTCCGTCATCAGGTATGTCTCAATAGATATTTATGTTAATATATAAAAAAATGTAAGGCATAAAGTATTTAAAATTCACGGTGTCATTATTTCACGGTTTCCTATATGGGTCATATTTGTGATGGTTAAATATTGTCGATTCACTGAGACTATTTTACACTACAATTGTTCTTAGGTAATTACATCAATGGATTTCTGAATATTTGGCAGATTTAAGTGAAAATGCAAATAAAGCGAAAATAAAGTAGCTGCAGGTTGACTGGTTCAACAGAATTCATTACATTCAGTGAGAATTGTTTAAAAAAAAAACTATATAGCTGTGTTTAAAACAATGAGTAACCTGCAGTAGTTGTTCAGTGTCCTGATGTCGATTGATTGATCAATGATTACTGTTTATTCAGTGTCCTGATGTCGATTGATTGATCAATGATTGCTGTTTGTTCAGTGTCCTGATGTCGATTGATTGATCAATAGTTGCTGTTTATTCAGTGTCCTGATGTCGATTGATTGATCAATGATTGCTGTTTGTTCATTGTCCTGATGTCGATTGATTGATCAATGATTGCTGTTTATTCAGTCTCCTGATGTCGATTGATTGATCAATGATTGCTGTTTGTTTAGTGTCCTGATGTTGTTTGATTGATCAATGATTGCTGTTTATTCAGTGTCCTGATGTCGATTGATTGATCAATGATTACTGTTTGTTCAGTGTCCTGATGTTGATTGATTGATCAATGATTGCTGTTTATTCAGTGTCCTGATGTCGATTGATTGATCAATGATTGCTGTTTGTTCAGTGTCCTGATGTTGATTGATTGATCAATGATTACTGTTTGTTCAGTGTCCTGATGTCGATGGAGTCACATACAGAGATGACAGTGAAACTTGTACCAGATTATTACACAACATTAAAGGAACATTCTCCCGATGTCGAGTTTATCGTCTCCAGCTCCAAACCTTCGGTGTATAAGGAGATCAACCCTGGCCTGTAAGTAGAAACTAAGTCAATGGGATCAAAACACAAATATTTAATATCGCTCTGTTTTTTCTTTTTCTTATCTGGTATTTAAATTAGATTTAAACTAAGCAATTCATTAATGCTTATAGTGTTCATAAATCCAATACATTCGCAGTCCTAAAATAAATCTTTGTTATAGTTTGTTCACATTTGCACTATTGTTTTTACATTTACAGTACTTGTTAGGTCTTGGAAAAATGTGAATTTTGTTTGATTTTGTAAACTTATACTTTCAGATACAATATTTGGCAGAAGGTCCTTCAAAATGTGAATTCCAGTGAGGCCTGGAGGATGACTAATGCCAGCATAAATGTGGGCACTGGAGCCTCCTACAGCCTCCTCCTGTATACAAACAACACAGATATGGTAGGTATCAGTAATCATGGCCCGCGTGTAGGGCGTAAAATATGTACGTATTGTAGCCCCTATTGATATTGTAAAAGGAGACTAAATTTAGGATCTTGAAATATCTTTTCTTTCTTCTTCCTAGCGTCTTTCTTGGCACAGCCTTGCTACATTTGTATTGAGCTTTTGTTGAGGGCCAGTCCCTGTAAGGTAGGTGTCTCTGCTGGCCAAGACATACCAAAGTCTATGAAAGTGGTAGTTTCTACTCCTTAGCACTCATCATTCAGGAAATAGGATGACTGGTTTGCCTGTTGTCAGTATAATGTGACCATGTGTGTTGACATGTTGCTTGGTATCTTCTCTTCAGCAGTGATATAGTATTACAAAAAGGACAAGAGTTCAACTATACAAAAAAACGCATCACGAATATACCGGTACTGCAATCTCTACAAATCATGAATATACCGGTACTGCAATCTCTACAAGAGTCTCTTGCAAGAGCAAGACACTACATACATGGGAGACTGTTCTTTAATGGCCCTGGCTGTTAATATGATGTTAAATAATCAAACAAACCAAAGAATTAGTAATTTATTTATACATTATCAGGTCCATACCGTTGTTTACACAATTATAACTGCTATAGCATGTTCGTTCTTTATCAGAAATGTGTCGTTATATTTACAGGTTCATACCGTTGTTTACAGCAGTGTAACAGCCAATACAGTATCCCTCCTGTGGATGGTCCCACAGTATGTGATAATTACTGTCGGTGAAATCCTTTTTTCAGTGGCAGGACTTGCGTTTGCTTACTCAGAGGTAAGTGCATATCAGTCTATCCAAAACATCCGACTACCTAATAACATTGGTATTTATAAACTTTGATTTAGGTTCTTTTCAGTTTCTGTAAACATAACTGCATCAAAAGGTCAAAGTCAACGGTCATGTTCATGAAGGTTCATTAGCAAATTTGTATTTATTTTTGGCTACCCAAACCAGCTAAATTATCAGAGCTGGTATTTAGTGATTGAATTGTTCAATTTCAAATATTAATTACATCCTTGGCTTTGCAGCTACATATTGATATGGTTAACATTCTAAACATGCAGCAATAATGAAAATGTGTCGGTTACTGGCAATGATTATTTTGTATTATACAGGCCCCTAAGTCTATGAAGTCTGTAGTCCAGGCAGCCTGGTCACTGGTAATGACTATTTTGTATTGTACAGGCCCCTAAGTCTATGAAGTCCAGGCAGCCTGGTTACTGACAATGACTATTTTGTATTATACAGGCCCCTAAGTCTATGTAGTCTGTAGTCCAGGCGGCCTGGTTACTGACAGTGATTATTTTGTATTGTACAGGCCCCTAAGTCTATGTAGTCTGTAGTCCAGGCGACCTGGTCACTGACAATGACTATTTTGTATTATACAGGCCCCTAAATCTATGAAGTCTGTAGTCCAGGCGGCCTGGTTACTGACAATGACTATTTTGTATTATACAGGCCCCTAAGTCTATGAAGTCTGTAGTCCAGGCGGCCTGGTTACTGACAATGACTATTTTGTATTATACAGGCCCCTAAGTCTATGAAGTCTGTAGTCCAGGCGGCCTGGTTACTGACAATGACTATTTTGTATTATACAGGCCCCTAAGTCTCTGTAGTCTAGGCGACCTGGTTACTGACAATGATTATTTTGTATTATACAGGCCCCTAAGTCTATGAAGTCTGTAGTCCAGGCGACCTGGTCACTGACAATGACTATTTTGTATTATACAGGCCCCTAAGTCTATGAAGTCTGTAGTTCAGGCGACCTGGTTACTGACAATGACTATTTTGTATTATACAGGCCCCTAAGTCTATGAAGTCTGTAGTCCAGGCGACCTGGTTACTAACAATGACTATTTTGTATCATACAGGCCCCTAAATCTATGAAGTCTGTAGTCCAGGCGACCTGGTCACTAACAATGATTATTTTGTATTATACAGGCCCCTAAGTCTATGAAGTCTGTAGTCCAGGTGGCCTGGTTACTGACAATGACTATTTTGTATTGTACAGGCCCCTAAGTCTATGAAGTCTGTAGTCCAGGTGGCCTGGTTACTGACAATGATTATTTAGTATTATACAGGCCCCTAAGTCTATGAAGTCTGTAGTCTAGGCGACCTGGTCACTGACAATGACTATTTTGTATTCTACAGGCCCCTAAGTCTATGAAGTCTGTAGTCCAGGTGGCCTGGTTACTGACAATGACTATTTTGTATTGTACTGGCCCCTTAGTCTATGAAGTCTGTAGTACAGGTGGCCTGGTTACTGACAATGATTATTTTGTATCGTACAGGCCCCTAAGTCTATGAAGTCTGTAGTCCATGCGACCTGGTCACTGACAATGACTATTTTGTATTCTACAGGCCTCTAAGTCTATGAAGTCTGTAGTCCAGGTGGCCTGGTTACTGACAATGACTATTTTGTATTGTACAGGCCCCTAAGTCTATGAAGTCTGTAGTTCAGGCGACCTGGTTACTGACAAGGACTATTTTGTATTATACAGGCCCCTAAGTCTATGAAGTCTATAGTCCAGGTGGCCTGGTTACTGACAATGACTATTTTGTATTGTACAGGCCCCTAAGTCTATGAAGTCTGTAGTCCAGGCGACCTGGTCACTGACAATGATTATTTTGTATTATACAGGCCCCTAAGTCTATGAAGTCTAGTCCAGGCGACCTGGTCACTGACAATGACTATTTTGTATTATACAGGCCCCCAAGTCTATGAAGTCTGTAGTACAGGTGGCCTGGTAACTGACAATGACTATTTTGTATTCTACAGGCCCCTAAGTCTATGAAGTCTGTAGTCCAGGCAGCCTGGTTACTGACAATGATTATTTTGTATTATACAGGCCCCTTAGTCTATTAAGTCTGTAGTTCAGGCGGCCTGGTCACTGACAATGACTATTTTGTATTATACAGGCTCCTAAGTCTATGAAGTCTGTAGTTCAGGCGTCCTGGTCACTGACAATGACTATTTTGTATTATACAGGCCCCTAAGTCTATGAAGTCTGTAGTCCAGGCGACCTGGTTACTGACAATGACTATTTTGTATTATACAGGCCCCTAAGTCTATGAAGTCTGTAGTCCAGGCGACCTGGTTACTGACAATGACTATTTTGTATTATACAGGCCCCTAAGTCTATGTAGTCTGTAGTTCAGGAGGCCTGGTTACTGACAATGACTATTTTGTATTATACAGGCCCCTAAGTCTATGAAGTCTGTAGTCCAGGCGACCTGGTTACTGACAATGACTATTTTGTATTATACAGGCCCCTAAGTCTATGAAGTCTGTAGTCCAGGCGACCTGGTTACTGACAATGATTATTTTGTATTGTACAGGCCCCTAAGTCTATGAAGTCTGTAGTCCAGGTGGCCTGGTCACTGACAATGACTATTTTGTATTATACAGGCCCGTAAGTCTATGAAGTCTAGTCCAGGCGACCTGGTCACTGACAATGACTATTTTGTATTATACAGGCCCCTAAGTCTATGAAGTCTGTAGTCCAGGTAGCCTGGTTACTGACAATGACTATTTTGTATTATACAGGCCCCTAAGTCTATGAAGTCTGTAGTCCAGGCGACCTGGTTACTGACAATGACTATTTTGTATTATACAGGCCCCTAAGTCTATGAAGTCTGTAGTCCAGGCGACCTGGTTACTGACAATGACTATTTTGTATTATACAGGCCCCTAAGTCTATGAAGTCTGTAGTTCAGGCGGCCTGGTTACTGACAATGACTATTTTGTATTATACAGGCCCCTAAGTCTATGAAGTCTGTAGTCCAGGCGGCCTGGTTACTGACAATGACTATTTTGTATTATACAGGCCCCTAAGTCTATGAAGTCTGTAGTCCAGGCGGCCTGGTTACTGACAATGACTATTTTGTATTATACAGGCCCCTAAGTCTATGAAGTCTGTAGTCCAGGCGGCCTGGTTACTGACAATGACTATTTTGTATTATACAGGCCCCTAAGTCTATGAAGTCTGTAGTCCAGGCGGCCTGGTTACTGACAATGACTATTTTGTATTATACAGGCCCCTAAGTCTATGAAGTCTGTAGTCCAGGCGGCCTGGTTACTGACAATGACTATTTTGTATTATACAGGCCCCTAAGTCTATGAAGTCTGTAGTCCAGGCGGCCTGGTTACTGACAATGACTATTTTGTATTATACAGGCCCCTAAGTCTATGAAGTCTGTAGTCCAGGCAGCCTGGTTACTGACAATGACTATTTTGTATTATACAGGCCCCTAAGTCTATGAAGTCTGTAGTCCAGGCGGCCTGGTTACTGACAATGACTATTTTGTATTATACAGGCCCCTAAGTCTATGAAGTCTGTAGTCCAGGCGGCCTGGTTACTGACAATGACTATTTTGTATTATACAGGCCCCTAAGTCTATGAAGTCTGTAGTCCAGGCGGCCTGGTTACTGACAATGACTATTTTGTATTATACAGGCCCCTAAGTCTATGAAGTCTGTAGTCCAGGCGGCCTGGTTACTGACAATGACTATTTTGTATTATACAGGCCCCTAAGTCTATGAAGTCTGTAGTCCAGGCGGCCTGGTTACTGACAATGACTATTTTGTATTATACAGGCCCCTAAGTCTATGAAGTCTGTAGTCCAGGCGGCCTGGTTACTGACAATGACTATTTTGTATTATACAGGCCCCTAAGTCTATGAAGTCTGTAGTCCAGGCGGCCTGGTTACTGACAATGACTATTTTGTATTATACAGGCCCCTAAGTCTATGAAGTCTGTAGTCCAGGCGGCCTGGTTACTGACAATGACTATTTTGTATTATACAGGCCCCTAAGTCTATGAAGTCTGTAGTCCAGGCGGCCTGGTTACTGACAATGACTATTTTGTATTATACAGGCCCCTAAGTCTATGAAGTCTGTAGTCCAGGCGGCCTGGTTACTGACAATGACTATTTTGTATTATACAGGCCCCTAAGTCTATGAAGTCTGTAGTCCAGGCGGCCTGGTTACTGACAATGACTATTTTGTATTATACAGGCCCCTAAGTCTATGAAGTCTGTAGTCCAGGCGGCCTGGTTACTGACAATGACTATTTTGTATTATACAGGCCCCTAAGTCTATGAAGTCTGTAGTCCAGGCGGCCTGGTTACTGACAATGACTATTTTGTATTATACAGGCCCCTAAGTCTATGAAGTCTGTAGTCCAGGCGGCCTGGTTACTGACAATGACTATTTTGTATTATACAGGCCCCTAAGTCTATGAAGTCTGTAGTCCAGGCGGCCTGGTTACTGACAATGACTATTTTGTATTATACAGGCCCCTAAGTCTATGAAGTCTGTAGTCCAGGCGGCCTGGTTACTGACAATGACTATTTTGTATTATACAGGCCCCTAAGTCTATGAAGTCTGTAGTCCAGGCGGCCTGGTTACTGACAATGACTATTTTGTATTATACAGGCCCCTAAGTCTATGAAGTCTGTAGTCCAGGCGGCCTGGTTACTGACAATGACTATTTTGTATTATACAGGCCCCTAAGTCTATGAAGTCTGTAGTCCAGGCGGCCTGGTTACTGACAATGACTATTTTGTATTATACAGGCCCCTAAGTCTATGAAGTCTGTAGTCCAGGCGGCCTGGTTACTGACAATGACTATTTTGTATTATACAGGCCCCTAAGTCTATGAAGTCTGTAGTCCAGGCGGCCTGGTTACTGACAATGACTATTTTGTATTATACAGGCCCCTAAGTCTATGAAGTCTGTAGTCCAGGCGGCCTGGTTACTGACAATGACTATTTTGTATTATACAGGCCCCTAAGTCTATGAAGTCTGTAGTCCAGGCGGCCTGGTTACTGACAATGACTATTTTGTATTATACAGGCCCCTAAGTCTATGAAGTCTGTAGTCCAGGCGGCCTGGTTACTGACAATGACTATTTTGTATTATACAGGCCCCTAAGTCTATGAAGTCTGTAGTCCAGGCGGCCTGGTTACTGACAATGACTATTTTGTATTATACAGGCCCCTAAGTCTATGAAGTCTGTAGTCCAGGCGGCCTGGTTACTGACAATGACTATTTTGTATTATACAGGCCCCTAAGTCTATGAAGTCTGTAGTCCAGGCGGCCTGGTTACTGACAATGACTATTTTGTATTATACAGGCCCCTAAGTCTATGAAGTCTGTAGTCCAGGCGGCCTGGTTACTGACAATGACTATTTTGTATTATACAGGCCCCTAAGTCTATGAAGTCTGTAGTCCAGGCGGCCTGGTTACTGACAATGACTATTTTGTATTATACAGGCCCCTAAGTCTATGAAGTCTGTAGTCCAGGCGGCCTGGTTACTGACAATGACTATTTTGTATTATACAGGCCCCTAAGTCTATGAAGTCTGTAGTCCAGGCGGCCTGGTTACTGACAATGACTATTTTGTATTATACAGGCCCCTAAGTCTATGAAGTCTGTAGTCCAGGCGGCCTGGTTACTGACAATGACTATTTTGTATTATACAGGCCCCTAAGTCTATGAAGTCTGTAGTCCAGGCGGCCTGGTTACTGACAATGACTATTTTGTATTATACAGGCCCCTAAGTCTATGAAGTCTGTAGTCCAGGCGGCCTGGTTACTGACAATGACTATTTTGTATTATACAGGCCCCTAAGTCTATGAAGTCTGTAGTCCAGGCGACCTGGTTACTGACAATGACTATTTTGTATTATACAGGCCCCTAAGTCTATGTAGTCTGTAGTACAGGTGGCCTGGTTACTGACAATGACTATTTTGTATTATACAGGCCCCTAAGTCTATGAAGTCTGTAGTACAGGTGACCTGGTTACTGACAATGATTATTTTGTATTATACAGGCCCCTAAGTCTATGAAGTCTGTAGTCCAGGCGACCTGGTTACTGACAATGACTATTTTGTATTATACAGGCCCCTAAGTCTATGAAGTCTGTAGTACAGGTGGCCTGGTTACTGACAATGACTATTTTGTATTATACAGGCCCCTAAGTCTATGTAGTCCATGCAACCTGGTTACTGACAATGACTATTTTGTATTATACAGGCCTCTAAGTCTATGTAGTCCATGCAACCTGGTTACTGACAATGACTATTTTGTATTATACAGGCCTCTAAGTCTATGTAGTCCATGCAACCTGGTTACTGACAATGACTATTTTGTATTATACAGGCCCCTAAATCTATGAAGTCTGTAGTCCAGGCGACCTGGTCACTGACAATGATTATTTTGTATTATACAGGCCCCTAAATCTATGTAGTCTGTAGTCCAGGCGACCTGGTTACGGACAATGATTATTTTGTATTATACAGGCCTCTAAGTCTATGAAGTCTGTAGTCTAGGCGACCTGGTTACTGACAATGACTATTTTGTATTATACAGGCCCCTAAGTCTATGAAGTCTGTAGTCCAGACGGCCTGGTTACTGACAATGACTATTTTGTATTATACAGGCTTGTAAGTCTATGAAGTCTGTAGTCCAGGCGGCCTGGTTACTGACCACAGCAGTGGGAGATCTTATAGTGGTGATAGTAGCCGAAGCACAGTTACTTCCCAGTCAGGTAAGAAGATGTATCATATAACATTATATTATCTTTAATGACCACATCCTTATAGTACACATCTCAAGGTAAAATATGTAGATTTAATGTATCGTGTATATTTAGTGTTTCATCCTCTTATATACTCTACAATTGCTAATATTCACGGAGGTTTAAATTAAAACTCTAAATTCAGAGCTTTAACTTTGCATTCTTAAAAATTCGATCATTTGATGAGTAAATAAATCTGTACATTTTGGCCAATAACTATGACTGAAACTATTTGTTAAATTTGATTATTTGATATAATATATGATGATGACCACTGAAAACTTTGTTTGTTTGATTATTTTAACGTCCTATTAACAGCCAGGGCCACTGGAAACATAATCATGATATTTGTTTCTTTTCAGACTGCAGAATTTTTCTTTTTTGCCGCGTTAATGACACTTGTTTCTATAATATTTACGGTAATGTGTTATTTCTATAAATACAATAATACTATAAATCAACCCGATACCAGTACGGACGACACAACAGGACTGATTACCAAGGGAGACAACTCGCCCGATATACCTATGCAACATGTTCACGCAAGTTAATGCTGCCATCATACTCGTTAAAAAATCAAATCCAGTTGTGTTTTGTATGTTTTAATAGTGTATACCATGTATGTATCATGTTTTATTATAATTGTGATATGTAGACCTCTTGATTATCCAGACTTACCCTTTTTTAGCATTACGATATGTGTATTAATAATTTCACTTTTCATGTGCCAGATAACATTTGCGCTAAGATATGATTATTAGTACAACAGTAACCGTACTTAGAACATTGATAACTTGATAACTTAACCACTGAAATTACCTGTTCAGAATCCTATTTGTGCATTAAAAGTAAGAATTTGGCTAAATAAGTATGTTTACAATATATATGTTATGTTTGTTATGTGGTTGCAATGATCTCATATATAGGGTAGCGTGGGTATTGGTTAGCCATTGTCTTACAGTTGTACAGGTCTGGTTGTTTCGATTAGATTGGCGTTAAAATATCATGTATGGAGAATAATGGATACCATAATCGTAAAATTGCAATTAAATGTCAAAGTATAAGAGAAAATATTGTTTTATGTGTGGACATAAAGGTAGAGATACAATAATAAAGTATTTCACCTTCAGTATTACATATAGGATCTTACATGAGTGTTCATTTCATATGAGATTTTATAAAACTAGTCTAGGAAGTTTTTATAAAATCTCATATGAAATGAACACAAATTTAAGATACTTTTACGACATTTTATTGTTTCTGTCTGACGTCACAATGTATTTCCAGCCAATGAAAATCGCTCCAGGTCATTTTACACTAGTGACATACGCAAAAAATTTTGCAGGGGCGAAATTATTGAATATCAGGCAGATTATGTGATAAAAACAGTTATAAAACCCTCAATATGCCTCAGGGTTTACTGGTTTTATCGGTTTTACAGGTTTTGCCTTATAGTAAAGGCCGACTAGCTGATATGTAAGTATAAGATTATTAAATGTAGTTGAAAAGTGTATAGCAGTTATGACAAATTATATTGCTGCGAAGTTATCTTGCCAAAATTTGTGTGAAATGATAAATTATTAAAAACCAACAATGTGATAAGATGATAATTTCTTCTGCAAGGGGTCACATGTTTTTATAAATACCAGTACACCCTTTTCAGGGCTTTAAACATTGTCAGGTTCCTTGGACTTTGTTCCTCAATTTCACCACGTTTTGCCAAACATAATGGATAGCTATTTGATTTACATACAGAGAATTTTAGTAGAAATTTAAATAAAATGTTCTCCTTTAATTTTGAGCTGAGATTTTAGCAGTTTGCTTCGTTGGGATTTTGCTAATTCAAATTGGTTGAGTATGTAGTGCATTACCATTATGAAAGAGCCAATGTTATTATCAGTAGTATATTTGTTAGGGTTACAAACAGTAGACGCTTTTTTTCAGATTCCTCCATTTTGTTTAGTTTTGTATGGTAGATTTTGTTCACTAAAGATCAAAGTGTTTGTTAGTGTTTGATGAATTCATCGTTGTATGTTTTGTATTTGTTCTGATTAGAGTTTAAGGGGTATTGTTTGTGTAATTATACACACCTATACACACAAACTGGACTAAAGTAGGATGACATAGCTGTATTTGATAAATTAATACTGTTAGTATCATCATGTGAATATGTTCTGTATCATGAGTCGGACTTTGGCATACTATTATATAATCTATGTAAATCCCACGCTTAGTGATGCTCACTTCTTCATGTCCTACATGCATGATTTTCTATAAAGAATTCGTACTAGAGCATTTGTTTTTTATTTATTTGTCTTTTTTGGCTTTATTTATAGGCGGTTCATGTAATAGAGTTTTGTAGGCCTCCGATACAATGTTGCTGATATTAAATGTTCTGTGATATGGATGACTTCAATGTGTCTGGTAGGCTGTTCCTATATTGGATATTACGGTTGCGGGACCAATTTATTTTTATTTTTATTTTTAGTTTTCAACATGTCTTGTTTGTCGAAATTAATCATAATTAGAAAAAAAAACAGTTTCAATTCAATATGATTAAGGGTGCTGACTGGTGTTTTTATGATTACAGTTTGTTTATTCGATGGAAATACATTGTGTGGAAATATATACATTGTGATTCTGATTTCTGTAGCTCGACTTCTATATTGTTTACCAGTTAACAATTATGATTGTCAGTTTATATTTTATACAGTTGTCTCTTTCAGCCAGCACTTTAAACGGTATTGGAACTTTTGATGTACGTTGTACTATTAATGTGAGACAATTCCTATGACAATTTTGTCAGTATATTTTCGTTTCTATACACGTACTGTATTTCAGGATTATAAAAGGTAATGCATGGATGAATTCACTTATAATCATGATTTCGTTAATAAAGTGAGAATTTTACTACGAAATTTGTCTTTGTTATTAGTTCTGTAAATAGGCAAAACCCTCGAACATACATGTACTTAGAAATTGGATGTTAGTTAAGAATGCTGAGAATATGTTTTTAGTTACATTCTGTTGGATCTTTACTATTTTCAATTTGTTGTTAGTTTTGTGAAAACGTAAAAGATTATTAGATGTTAAGAAGCATACCAGACAACCATGCGCTGACTCTTCCTTTAACTGTCTTTAACCGCCATACATGGCAATCACGTGAGAGAAAGGGTAACGATGACGGGTAAAGATCACACAATTTAGAATGTAAAGCTTGTTTTTACATGTTATTCATTAAGAATATACAAATATTTATTCAACAATCTGATTTAAATACAAATCCTTAGTATCACTACGGTTTATTGAACTGAGTGGTAACAAAGATATTATTTCATTCTGCAGCCTACACTGGCATTGTCGTATATACTTACCTGTAACATATTCGGTACTAACTAAACATTTGATTTATCGTAGATGTTTAAGCTTAAATATGCTCCACCGCCGACGAATATTATGTTTTTTCTTTGTCAAAAACAGGAGCAGGCGAATTACTATTTTTCCTTAGTTACAAAAGTTTCTTACTTTTACTATGCGCAATCAGTACTTCATTTCATATTGGACATAGTGCCACGGATTTTTTCCCGGACGCAATTATTTTTAATAGAATTTTATCTTTAAGTAAAAATACAAGCTCAAACTTTTTCAATGGTGGTAATGGTGTTATGAAATAACTTCTGTAACTGAAGAAAACTACATATTTGTGTCTGCTCCTACCGTTTGTCAGCGGTGGAGCATCTTTTAATAAGTTGCAGGATAAATAGTTAACAAGGTCAGTGCCTTAAAGCCTAAGCTGTGTTTCTGGCTCTGTGACTTCATCACCCAGGCAGATATTTTAGACACTGCTAATGTATTTTCTATATATAGATTGCACATTGACTAATGACACAAACGTAATATAAATAGATACAGTTTCCTAGGGCATATGTTTTGTACTATAAACCGCACACATGGGAGGCCGTCTTTACATGACCCTGTCTTCGTTGGCATGCTTCAGTGATGTAGCACTATACAAGGGCAAATGTTCCACTATACAAGAAGACACAACACCAATATACCGGAGTCTCGCAAAACACGCACCTCGCACTTCTCACACGCTACACACTGCATACATGGAAGGTCGTCCTTACATGACCCTGACTGTTAATACGACGTTAACTAATTAAACAAACACATGATTTAATATCTAACCGAAATGATTTGGACCTTGATAAATTTATGTATCCTTTGTCACTGCACGATATGATAGATCACACAGCAAGTTTGTTACAACTCCTAGTAACAATGCAGTTTATAAAAAAAAAGTACAAAGAGAGACTGCGGTATGTTCGTGTTGATAGTGGATCTCGTGTCCTTTTTATAGTGTTATATCACTGGAACATGCTCCTCATGAGCTGTGGTGGGGAGTAATGTTTAACATTACGATGGCTCATTGTGTGTTACTGTTAGAGCAATTGTCTGTAATTATTTAACCTTTTCCTTCAAGTTTGTTTCTTCATTGATATTCATTTCACCGTCATATACACATCCATGTCTTCCTGTATCATTACCCTGATTGCTACTTGTCTCTAAGTCTGAAAAGCCACTATTATTATGACCTGATTCAGTCTCTGTTTTACATAGAGTTGTGTCCACCGTTTCACCAGTAAGCTGTTTTTCTGTATCACTCTCTCGTCCGTGTTGTGATAAATCTCCCTCAAAATGTATTGTTGAGGTTGCACATTCATACTTTACGGAGTTGTTAGTATTTTCTCTTTTCTGTGGTTTTGCTGATTCACCTGCCATAGCCGCAGCATCTGGAATACTACTCTGAAATAATGCATCGGATAACATTGCAAATACAAATATGACCGTGATTATTTCCCGACAATAAGACAATGCATGGTTGCAAGGTAAACACCGGCTTAATATGCTTTATAAAAAATAGGTAATTATCATAGCCTTAATCCAAGAAATAAAGTGTATATCTATAAAGGTTCAAATTGCTAAAATGTTGAAGTTCAGCACTGAGAAACCAATGCTTCTGGAACATTTGCACAACATAAACTGTAACATAGATCTACGTTATAATGTCTTTACTTACTGTGTTACCGGGTATAGTTGGTGATTTACACATGAAGAAGACTCCAATTATACTGAGTACAGCAATCATAAATGTCACCACAATGGCAGCAACAAGGCCAGGGGACATCGGGATACACTTCTGTTCTAATTTAGAGAAGCTCTCAGTGATTGAACAAGGTTGTAGGCACATGGAGTCAGTTTTAATGGGATCGGACGCTGGACATGTCTTCTCGCAGGTTCTCGTCGACTCTACGGCACGATGGGATTTTGGACAGCTACCAACACAAAATGTCCCAAATATAAGGGAGGGACAGGCTTTTCGACATATCTGTCCTTGTGTAGAATTTTCTACAAAGTTGTATTGATCAGGGCATTTTGTGATATTTTTACATACGTTGTCGACGATTAGTTTCTGCTGACATGTCGAGGTACATCTGTTACCATCACGTGCCAATGGAGGTTTACATTCATTCACACAAATGAGACCTTGTGGAGAGGGTGCTGTCAAATTGAAAGTTTTTGGACATTCCTTCACGCACGTATTGTTCAGCACAATAGGACTACTGTGAGGACACTTTCTGTAACAGGTGCGGTTGAAATTAACATTGGGGATGCAATTTTCCAAACAGCGTCCATTCACTTGATCTAACAAATGTGAAACTGGACATTTAGAAACACAATGTTGACCAAGTAAGAGTGGATAATTCGATGGACAGTAATAAACGCATTCGGTATTATTTATGATTTTCTTGTTACATGTTGCATTGCATGAATAAACACGATAACTCCTAAACAGGTCGCGTAATTCATAACGGAAGTAATCGTCTGGACACTGATGTAAACAGGAACCGTTTGGAGGGTAATTGACTAAATGTTCTGGACACTGATCATAACAGTAATGTTCCCATTTGTAACTTTTATCTGGACACGCTTCAACGCAAGTAGTTATGTTATCATTATAATGAATAATGGCTTTGTATGTCTTTAAACTATCGGGGGAACATTTATATCTACACATCGGACCATAAACAATAGTTGTGTTTGGACAATTCTCCACACATTTCATGTCATATTCCAACCATTCTTTTTCACTACGACAGGCATGCAGACATGAATTAGAAGCAAATGTTGTAGTATGCTCATGATGTAATAACAAATTAGATATTGCATACAAACCCTGATACAGTGACTGACAATTTTCCATACATGTTCCATTGTATATATATTTAGCATCTTTAGGACACGATTTTCGACATTTGTAATTATATGCTACTAAAGAGTTCGGGCATTTGTCAACACAATTCCCATCATAAACAAAACGGAATTGTGTAGGGCATTCTTCCACACATGTGTCGTTATAACGTAACATGTCTCCTGAACATCTGCATTCATATACATAGTTAAAATGTTTACAGAATTTCACGCAGTCTCTATAATATCTAATAAAGTAGTGACGAGGACATTCCGGAACGCACGTTTGATTTAACACATACCTAGGGCAGTATGTCGTGCATTTATTAGAATCATTAAATAATCCATTTGGACAGGAAGATAAACATTTTCCATTGAATGGAAGTGGACGTTCTTCGGGACATTGAGACACACAAGTCATATTTGACGAGAATTTGTCGTGTGGACAATAATCAACACAGTAATTACCGTTTAAATTTTGATGTGAGCGACATTGCTCAATACACGAGTATGGTGCCGGGCCTTCTAACAACGTATGACTGCTAGGACATTCATAAATACAGGTTGAGTTTAGTACAAACATGTGTTCATCACAGGTATATACACACGTATTTCCATCAGAGAACATGTTATCAGGACAATTAGGAATACAGATTGGGATGAGTTCTGGAAATCTTCGTTTGATTAAATATACCTGTGGACTCGAGCCGGGACATGTTTCCACACAAGTTCTGTTCCAAAGAAACTCCAATCCTTTCGGACATCCAACTTTGCAAACATATCCTTCCACAGAGGTGAAATCTGGACACGAGTTTAAACATAGTTTGGTATTAAAGACCTCAATAGAGTAGGGCGTTTCTTTTGGACAGACTGTCAGACACGTTTTATTGTAAAGAAACATTTCGTCTGGACAGATGCGTACACATGTTGTATTGTGACGAACGTTGATCGATGAACATTCCGACACACAGACACCGTTTTCATTATATGGCATGTCTGAAGGACACTCGGCCTTACATGAATCATTATAAACGAGTGGCAATATATTGGGGCAACGATAAACGCACGAAAAATCGTCACTTATTGTGCCATCAGGACACCGTCTGTAACAACGATATTCGAAACAAAACGGCCTTTGAAATGGACAAAAATATTTTTGACATCGGAACTTTGGTGTCTTTATCAACTGATTCGACGGCAAACGTGAAAGATTATCACAGTCTGAATGATTCACAGGACAGAAATTCATACACCAGTGGGATACTTTGTATGGCGAATCAGGCGGACATTTGGAGGTACAGTTGGAGGTGAATCCCACTTGATATGATCCTGATGGACATTCCAAATGTAAGTTGCCATTAAAATGCACCAGTGACGCCACATATGGTAAATTCATAACAAGAAACACCTGAAACAAAGGAAAGCATTCAACAATCAAATTTTGACTTCTAAGCTGAAAATCAGTTTTTCTGACAAAGAGCACAATATGAGTTTCAATATGGATTTAAGCGTTTGGGATATAAATTTGGAGTCAATGCTGGAAATTTGTTTGAATGTTAGGAAGGTTGGCTAAGAAGTGTTGTTATTTTAGACCTGTAAAAAAACACGTACTGTCTTTCCAAAATCGCATGGAAGTTAATTTTGTACACAAAAATAAAATTCTGAAAATGAATGGAATAACTTGTCGATATAACCATAAACAATTCATCCAAAATATTTATTTTCCCGTCAGGTTGGGAATAGCCTGCAAATGTGACACGTGGTCATCGTTCCTTTGGGTAGTCACGTGACGTCACGTATGTATTACATTAACGCCCTTCGAAAAATTCTCTCGGCACACCCTTTTCCCGTATGTTACACTTCAAACTGTTTCGTATAATGGGTATCTGCATGTGGGATTTATAGAAGTTATACAATGAGTGGTTGTTGAATATTAGCGAGTTTCTTTTTTAAAATATAACTTACGGGTGTGGAATAAATTCAATATTCAACAACCACGAAAAGTGTGACCTGTTTCTACCACAATCATATTCGTTTTTAGCCGATAGAAATACGGCAGGGATACGGTAAGGTGTATTTACCGAAATATGCAAATAAAGTGTAGTAATATTTTCATCGGCAAAAAGACACTAATTAGTATTCAAAAGTCATCGTTTGATAAAGAATCCATCGATATCAAATTCTTCTAATTGGGAACATCTTTAGGGTTAGATAATACTCATTTAACGTCTTATTGAGTTCAAATCTTCATAGTTGCTTCCAGAAAATAAAACTCAATGTCGGACTACATGTATACATACATGTAAAAGCATTCGCACAACACAGCATTGTCTATTTCCCGCCAGAAAATCATCAAGACATTACCATCAAGATCAAGTTCGTTTCATACACGTTAAATCTACGAAACTCATCAGTGAAATTCTTATCCGTCAAGATGTTTTATTAGTACATAAGGTCAATTTAACATGTATAAAAACGTCACGTATTTTGACACATCGACCACGACGCATACGCTTTCCCACAGCAGTTTTGAACGTCAAGCAGCGATCACAACATATAATGACGTCATTTGATTATTGATGACGTTGACAACGATGACGTAACATTGAGAAATAATTAGTTCGGTCAAAGTTCACTGTGTCAGCCAATCAGAATGCGTGCGGAGTATATACCACGTGTGGAATAACACCGCCTATTGTGGTAAAACATAAACATAAGATTTTCTGTTATTGAGGCTTTTTTTACAACTGCTCCCTCATATTGTTATCAATGATTTTGACCACAAAATCCCTTATCCCTTATACCTGGAGGAAGAGTACTAGTGCGTCGACCTTCTTTACGGGGAGCGGGAGGAAGGTTTGGAACTCTCCTGTTTCTATACGAAGTTGGTTCTAAAATGTTGAGTAAACCAAGGCTATCGAAAGCTTGTATTTTCAATAACCACTGATTTTTAACAACATATAATTTGAACGAAGTATCAGAAAAAAACCGATTACGACATGTCGGCGTATAATGCTGTACAATTGACAAAGCTTTAAACAAACCCCCGTAAAATACATTGGACTTTAACGAATGATATTAAACCCTTTAGAATAGTACAATCCATTTAAATTATCGATGTTATGATAAGCCATGTAACCAATACACATATTGGTAGTGATCGACATAACTCCTTTATGAACACAAGGTAAGATACATGTATGTGTACTTGCCGACATACTACACGATGTGTGCATTCATCCGTGAAAATTCCAGGCCACAATTATCGGTAATACACGAAAAGGGTAAGACGTTTTCAATCAGACATTTTTATGAATTTTTTTGATATTTTTATGTATTATTTTTACTACATTATTGCATATATTTTAGATATGTTTATATCTACCACTTGGTCAGGTAAATGGTTTGAATTAACAGGGAGCGGTAGACACAGACACAACTTACCTTTGTTAGTGTAAACGTCGCCATTATAACAAGAACCTCTTTTATATTCATTAGTATTGAAGAATAACGTATATTCTACCTGCTCCAGACAGATATTGACGTTATGGTGACATTATCCCTGATGTATTATCCATTCATTCTACAACGGATCCACCAACCGTTCATTGGTACTGTTTGGTACATTGTATTCAATTCAACCTACGGAAGCGTGAAGTTGTTTAACGATTGGTCTTCGGTAAATAATTTAAATATACATGTACGTGTAGATATTGTTGATAGACAGAACAGTTTATGCAAATATTTACTACATGGTATAAAACAGTTATGGCCATATCTGAAAACACATGTTTTGTATGTTGAGGTCCGGAACATACAAATTTAAATATAAATATGAACACATTCCTTAGGCAAGACATTTTAATGTTCTGCTTAGGCTTGACGTTTAGTGAAAGTGGTTTGATCGTTGTCAGTACAATGTGACCGGGCGGAGATTGGTATATTTGACAGTATGCTTAAATAAGGCAGCACTACAAAAGTAAACAAGAATCTCTAATTTCACAAGGAGACATAATATGTGCTGATTAAAACACAACTACCCTCTATGATACGGAGTGAAATAAGAATGTGTTTAAACACCTTATGTCAAATTTATGTCGAATATTAATGAAGTTACAATTTTTTAGGTTTTAGATCTGACACGAAGGTTCGACGTGCATAAACTTTTCAAATTTTGAACTTCTTCTCCAGTTCTACATGTGAGATTTGTCTGAAATTCCCTGAAATGGTCTTGACATAGTCCCGACATAGTGTTTTTAATTTTCGGATCGATCGGAAATCCATGATGGCCGCTATAGCCGCCATCTTGAAAACACATTTTGAACGTCTTTCCAAGTTCTACCTGTCATGGTCTTGACAGAGTGTTTCGGGTTGATTGAATATTGCCACCATGACACCATTAGAACGAATATACGTACCGGACCTACTATACCTTTCGGCCGGGTACGAATTGGTCCCAATGTGTCGTAGTGGAGCACTGCCTCCGAAAATCACATCTAATTAATTTCCTATATGACTGTTCTCAAGGTAGTCAGATGACCGTTCAGACCATTGGGCCTTTTGTTTTATAATCATAACCAATTGTCATCACGAACTTGTATTCAGTCAAGAAAAACATATATGCATCCTTTATTGTGTAATTTTTGGAAGAATTCGAATTTGGTTAAAGTTTTTGAAACACGAGTATAGAATAAAACGTCAAATAACACATTAAACCTTCGATCAACCAATTCCACATAAGGTGTGAACCCAATTATACATATATATATATCCGGTTCAATAACGTTGGGAAGTATTCAAATGGTCTCCATGCTTCAAAAAATAATCCCGTAATTCCAGTATAGAGTAAAACTTATTTTTACACGGAGACGTTATCAATTTTACATGAAGATGTAAAAGAAAAAAACACTCACACACCCTAGACAATTACATGACCTCATCATTATAAGTACTGTGTACATTATTGACGACGTCATCAGCAAGGGTGCATAATAACGTTACTACGATGAAGGGGCTATGGAAATTTGAACAGCTGAAAGGACAATGTTGTGTTTTTGTCCCTTATTGGCCCCAATTCCATCATTTTTTAACTAGGTGTTACAAAATTGTACTTGAAAGCTGAAATATTTAGTATAATGTATAAAGGGAACTCTGATCATTTAATGAGGACGGCTTTCACAAAAAAAGTCAATAATCAATGTAGACACAATAAAGTTGTAAGTATATAAATTACTGAATATCCTCTTCTAGTAATGGAGGCTGTGATATAGATGATAAGTCCAGAGGTTCTTGTGTTAATCATAGTTGACAAGTGTTATAGATTTGACTTTTCGCTCTTTTCCTTACAAATAATTGTACCAATCACAAATATATCACTAACAATATCATGACACCACCAGAAATATAGAGAGAAAAAAATTGAAGAATAAAAGATAATAAATTTATCACTCAAGAAGTTTATAAGTATCAATAACTAGTTGTAAAATGATCTATATATTTGTCATAGAGATACATGCACGTAACAGTTTAATAAGAAGCTGTTCGTATTTCGACTGGTAGAAAAAATAACTAAAGGAATATATATCCTAATGTGGTAAGTAGCGAATTAATGCAAAACAATCTATCATGAAGTTGTGGTGCTATATAGGCTTTCATTAACTGCTGTTGTGAACAGTATAAAAATACTTGTAAAATGCGCTTTTAAGCGTTAAAAATAATATAACCGTATATAAAATGTCACTATGTAGTTGTATCTCATTTGATAGTTAGAACAATTCCATATAAGCAACACTTGTGGGATATATTATTAATTAATCAAAATTTATTACTTCATGTTGCAAAAGCACAGATATTAAATATGTGCAAACTATATGAAAATATAACATAAGTTTTAACATACTTGTGTAATTTGTGAGTTACTTTTCTTACTATTTTTTCTAACTCTGTGATTTTTTTTTGTGTTATTCTTTTTTTAAGTAAGTTTGATAAAAATATGCAAGTAAATAGATATAATCTTAATGTTATTAAAATTGATACAAATAGCTTAACCTTGCTTATGATTGAATTGGAATGTTTGAGGGATGTTTGAGGGAAACAAACCTCGACCTCGAGGACATGTTCACGATATGCATTTGCCATAGGGTAAATAGAAAGTAATGAAAGCGTCTGGCTGATGTACATACTTGAGGATAAACTCAGACATGATTGAAACTATATGATCATTTAAAGAAAGTTCCGTAAGATTATTAATTGGATATGTAAAATGTTTAATGTAGGAGAAAACTATCTAGTGTTATTCCATTGCATCAGGCAATACTTTCCTCCATTAATTAAATAAATTATATAATCATAATTTTTATGTCGTATGGAAATTGTTATGTATATAAAAGTATATAATGTGCCTACAAATGTATTATGCTATATGAGGATCAGATCAACTACAAATTAACGTGCGTGTTTCATGACATCACTACTCTGCCTCTAACATAAACAATGGAAAGTTTCAAAGGACATATATTTCTCCGTGTGTTACATCCTCGATACTCCAGGGCTTCCGATCACGATCTCTACACCCCTGGACTATCTCATAGTAAAATTGAAGGCAGCTCAACGGAAAACATTTGACCAATCACAGGCTAGCAAAAGATTCCCTTTGAAGACTACAGAGAGAGCGACGCCTAACATCAAAGTCACACAGTCAACCACAGTGTACCGTTATACGGCTCTTTTGATGTACATCAAATGACTAAATTACCTGTTCTTTTCTGTTGCCTCCAGTTTTATTATGAGATAGTCCAGGGGTGTAGAGATCGTAAGTGATCGGAAGCCTTGGAGTATCGAGGATGCGTAGTTATCACATGCGATAAAACTTTAAGCAAAAGTATGTAAATTGTGTATTTATGTAATAGAAAAATAGTATATTTGTGATAAAAACTATAGACATAATTCATGAACTTGTCACAGGAGAGAAACAGTAATATCTGTGATAATTATAAAACAGTGAATATGTGAAATGTCGTAACTTATCGTAGTGAAACAAATAATTAGCAAGGTTATTAAATAAATGTATATTATCAAACATTTCCATAACATAATTATGAGTTGTTTATTTTGGTGTATATGTCATTGGGGACAACCTACGTCACCGGAAGTGATATCGGGCACACAAAAACAATGAAAAAACGCCCGCTTCAAGATAAAAATCGGCTGAAATTATGACATAAAAGCAATGCATCTTCTAAACCTATCGTGCGTCAAAGACAGTGTATTGTTAGAGACTCTGTGAACTATTAGATATCGTCAAACTAGCTCAGATTATGAAAACACCTCGACACAAAATTTTCTGACAGCAGGGATATCGGTCACATTTTATTCACTAAAACGTTATAAAATGCAAATAAATAAATTTTGCTGCCACAAAACTGTCCCGTTTACTAATATGTAATATATGACTGCTGGAAGAAAATATTTCATTCATTATATCTGCTAGTGGAGAATCATTTATGGTGCTTAATTAGAAATTATGAAAGTGATATCGGTCACACTTAGAACTTTAGGGGTAACGGTCACATCCAAAGTTACGAAAACTGTGGATAAGACGCCAAAATACTTTCATTGAATTTATCTGATCTTGAAAGACGACTTTTTAACCCCTTATCAGCAAATGGTTAACGAGCTATTGAAATCGCTTTTCGTCTATTGCTCATCATCCGTCCATTTTTTTTCCAAAGCGTGGCTATTGGTCACATTTCATTCACCGAAAATATGTCGAGTGTATTTATTTTAATTTTATTATTATTTACTGATATAAAATACCTTATGTTTCAAGTAGTAGCTATCGTTCATTTTATCCACAACGAAAGTGACATACCTGTATAACCTAGTTGGTGATTTGTTGTTTTTAAAAAGGTTGTCGTTCACAGGGTAACGGTCACATCCAAAGATTTTGAAATGGTTCGTCGCTTCGTAAAGATTGCTGAAATATTGCAGCGTTGTTTCCCCTAACTAATCATTGAGGTAAAGAGGAAATACTACCGAGATACATGATACATCATTAACTATTATCGTAACTATTTTTTTTTTTTTTTGCTGAATACTTTGGTTATTCGTACACTGTATATTGTTTCGTTTTTGTCTATACATGTATTTGTACACACCCTTTGTTCTTGTATTGTCTTTGCGTTGAATGTTTGCTGAAGCAAAGTAGAACTGAGGCAACCCTTACCAAGCAGACAAATTACATCTCCATGGAGTACCATTGTGCTATTTTGAAGTACGTTTCTGTGTAAAAGTAATTATAATTTAAAACCTTCGCAGTAACAATATACAAGAAACTACATAAAACTTAAAGATGTAAAGGCATCCGATGTAAACAAAAGAAAAAGCACACTAATCTATAAGCTACAGAAATTCGCGAATACATGATACACAGGATCACTGAGGGTTTTTAGCTGATAGCGTTAGTACAGTTCTACATGTCAGTTCACTAATAATTTCTCCACAGACTTAACACACAATAACGATTGAAAAGGTACTTAGAATATAACTTAACAACAATAGCACAAATGATCATATGCAAATAAATTATAAAAGCAAATCAGTTGATAACATGCAAGAGGGCCGAGAGATATCGTGACGTTTACCATTGGATTTACAAATCGGTCAATTTAACATGTTGATCCAATATCTTTAGCGCTTCATGTTGAATCAATAGATGTCCAGTTGGCATTCATACTCCCCTAATTGTCAACTGAATGCAATTTAATGAATATATTTTCATTTGATAACACTTATATGATAACATCCCAAGATATTTGTATCTATAAAGAAAAAAATCAATATCGTCAAGGACGAAACAGCCATTTTCTGTGATCTATGGCACAAAAATTATGACATCACATAAAAATAAACGGATAGCAGATCATGCACCCCTGAATGTCAAATGCGCTTGGTAAGTATACATATTAGGGTTGCAGTGAAAAAGTAAATATATGTATATGAATGCTATAAAGCATCGTGGTAGTCAAATAATTTCAAGATAGCCAAATATTCATTATTTTGTAATCTTATGTGTCTCAAAAAATGAGCATTAATAAATTCAATCCTATGTTAAAAATAATTATCAAAATGTCTATATCGAACAAGATATTTGATAATTGTATGTCTACATGGTAACGAACTTCAAGTTGTCGACTACCGCGTTTTCCAAGTGGTGCATTATACACAACAAGGGTAAAGAGAGAGATACATGTTGTACTTATAAAATTCCAGAAAGGTTCATGAAGTATTAAGCTCATATGTTGAATTTGAACCACAGCAACAAGTCCATTTATTAGAACCAAGAAAGATGACTTTCTAAACATGAAATTTGAAAAAGATCCTTAATACTCTCTGGCAAATACATGTAACGGTATCGAAATAAATCGATTTCGGATTGATTCCGAAATGTATTATACATAACTGGATCTACATATGAAACCCCTCCAGTACTTTCAGAGAAATAACAGAAATAAAAGACGGACGGATGACGAGCAATGGGGAAAGGCTATTTTTATATCTCGCCAACCATTTGCTGATGGTGGGTTTAAAAGATCAATTTAATAAAAGTATTTTGACGGGGTATCTATTGGAGTGGCATGAATGCGTAAATAACGATTACATGTACAATGCTGTAATATTCAGTTTTCGCAACTTTGGATGTGACCGTTACCCCTAAAGTTCTAAGTGTGACCGATATAACTTTCATAATTTCTAATTAAGAACCGTCTATGTTTCTCTACAAGCAGATATAATGAATGAAATATTTACTTTCAACAGTCATATATTACATATTAGTAAACGGGACGGTTTTGTGACAGCAAAATTTAATTATTTACAACTTTTAACGTTTTATTGAATAAAATGTGACGATATCCCTGCTGTCGAAAAATATTGTGTCGAGGTGTTTGCACTATCTGAGCTAGTTTGACCATACAGTAAAACCCCTCTAACTCGAACCCGGATTCCTCGAATACCCCCTATTCGTCGAACTGGTCGTACGGTCCCGACCGTCTCCCTATATAATATATGTAACAAAACCCCGGATAGCTCGAACAGCTATTCGTCGAATACCCCTTATTCCTCGAACAGAATTATGTCCCCGTTTCATCAAATACATAGTATTTACCCATGTATTCGTCGAACATGTGTTCGGCCCTTGAGATTTTTTTACCTGTGTTACACCTGACTGCACTGACCGTCACGGATAATTGCACACGATCTTGTGTTTATACATTCGGCGTGTCGAGTTTTTAGGTAATTAAGAGATTAACGGTGTCATTATTACCTACCTACACGATCGCAAGTAGTTGTCTGATGCTAACTTTATTGGAATATTTCAGAAAAGGCATTAAGTTATTGATGTCTCTCTCGTAATAATCTTCGCTGTAAATACGAAAATACGGAAGTTGTTGATCCGTGTTAATAGAAAGTACGCATTGTGAAATGACAAAAGAGGCGGAAGATATTGCTGACGTCCGCCTAATTATAAAAGTTTATTTTTTTAATTTCTTTGTTGGTTTCATTCGACAGGCTAACACAATGTTTTTTATCGAATGATGTAAACGATATCAAACGATATATGCAAAGAATGTTGAAAGATATGGTAATTAAAATGTCATTGTCGTGCATTGTTTGTCATAGTTTGAGACCGGACATTTTAACTGTTGATCGTGACCAACCTCGGATGAGTCGAATACCCTGTATTCCTCGAACTATTGACCTGGTCCTCTGCTGTTCGAGTTATAGGGGTTTTACTGTATTTGATAGCTTCATAGAATGTCTAACAATACACTGTCTTTGACGCACGATAGGTTTAGAAGATGCATTGCTTTTATGTCATAATTTCAGCCGATTTTTATCTTGAGGCGGGCGTTTTTTCATTGTTTTTGTGTGCCCGATATCACTTCCGGTGACGTAGGTTGTCCCCATTGTATGTGTGCGTAAGGTGTATTTATGTGGTCAACTCCCTGTGGTGCATGTTTGTGTTTTTGTGTAAGTTTTATGTGTGTTCTTCAAAGTTAAATCTACATTCTGGTATATAATTCTAGCTCATAAGATTTACTTTGTGTGTAAAATCAAATAAGAATTCCCATTACGAACGATCAAGGTTCTCAGTGGTGATAAAGCCACGATAAAATATTATTTTGCGCAAGGAAAATAAAAGAAGTGGTAAAAATATTTACTTGTAAAAGAGTTGATATGACAAATCTACGTACCCGTGAAACCAATGATCGTAAGTGGTAGAGCAAACATACGTAAAATGGCCAGATTTTTTTGATTTTTTTTTAAATACAAATTTCGGATAGTCATTACGACAATTACGTTTGCAATGATAATATCTAAAACTCAACAAAGAGTTATATAAAATTTAGTATTGTCACAAAATGGGACGGTGTGATTTGTATATGGATTTCAATAGGTCCTCTGTCACTCAGCTGAAGTGCATGCTTCTTTGGATCAGTCGAAAGAGCCGTAGTTTTTCACGTCGAAGTCCCGTGTTCGATTCCTGGTCGTGATACTCGACTGGAATGTCTATCTTTTACAATTTAGAAAAAAAAAAATATTTATATGTTTGTGAAATACATATATATATTTCTACCAGAGTTGTAACTATTAGACCAAAATACGGTAAAATTTTTTGAAAAATTGACGGATTTGGGTTCTAAGAGAGGCCAAAATCACACATAGTATTCATCATTTTTAACAAAGGTCTTTCACTGGTACATATTGGGCAAACTGTATATGACCATAGAATTTAAATGATTTAAGAGAAAATCTAGAAAATGCTAATTTCTTAATTAGTATGTACGGCTAGGTTCCGGAAAGTCCGGATCCGATTTAGGGATTAGAAAGAACGAAGATGGCGAATAAAACATGGTGAACTGGAAACAGACAAATTTGTATCGTTATCATTCCTGTTACATGATAATAAGCCGAGCAACAAAGCGACATGATACAAAACATTGAAGTGATATCAGCGAAAGATCTTACTCTGATCATATTTCATTTTGTAGTTCACCTGGCCCGAATGGCCTGTGACCTTATGTCATAGTGCGCCGTCCGTCCGGCAACGTTTCATTTAAATCGCTATTAGTCATAGAGTCCAGCAGGAATTGTAACCAAATTTGGCAATAAACATCCTCTGGGAGAGGGGAACAAACTTTGTATAATTTTGGCCATGACTCGTTAGGGGGAGGAGGGGCTGGGCCCTATATGGGAAATTAGAGGTGAATCTTTTAAAACGCTACAAGTCATTTTTGCATGGATTGATACCAATTTTTGGGTAGAAACTGTGTTTGTTTGCTTAAATTTACGTCCTATTCACACCAAGCAACATTCTGTGGGAAAGGGGAACAGGGTATGCATACATTTTGGTTCTGACCCTCTGGGGACAGGAGGGCCGGGGCTAGATAGAGGTAAAAGCTTTAAATCGCTACTAGTCAAAGAGTTCTGCTTGGATTGTAGGGTAACAGAATCGTATAAAGTTTGGCAGAAATAGTGGTACAAACGAGGGAAATAAGAGGTAAATATTTAAATTCCTTCAGAAAAGAAACAATGAACCTGTATTCAGAACATTACTTGGCATTACAAACCAGCGACACAGGCCCTCTGGTTTAGCCTACCATCTGAAAATATTGAGCTATTTTGATTTTTCAAAAAGTACTCTAACAGATTTCACATGCTTGTCGTTGTCTAGTTATGTATATGTATAACAAGATGGCCTACTGTCAGACATATTAAATATTGATAATTTAAGTTTGATATCTCTATTATTTATTTAGTTTTGATGGAATCCCGAATTTCTCCTATAGGCCCCCCTTGCTGCGTAGTTATGCATATTGCATTTTGAGACCTATCGGTCAAAATAATGGCCGACAGGCAGCCCTTATTGATTTTAACAAATTAAGTTTGCTTTACCGCTATTGCTCAGAAATATTAATAGGAGGTTTCTGAAACTTCATGTTACTATTTCTGCAAACCCAAGTCTAATATTGTGTTATGAATGACCATTTGTGATCCTAAATATCCTAAAGTTTTGCTCTACATAGCTACCCTTCTGTTTTATAGAACAATGCCTCGCGAGGATACTGTTCCTATAGTAACACAGGAAAATTCTGAGGAAGGACAATTGTCTCAGAATCGTGATGATACTCACAGGAGGGGAGCTACAGGAGAAACAAAGCCACTGGAGGAAGGGAAACAGTACCATATCTTCATATCTTATTCATCGTCAGATAGCCATTATGTGCTGTGCCTCAAAAATCATTTGGAATATTTGGGTTTCATGTATGTAGTGATATTTAAGCATAGATTATTTGATAATTAGGCACATATCGGTTTCTGTGTGTTTTTGAGATATATTTTTAAACAGTATTACTTATATTCGAAATGTTACATGGCCCAAACAGCTTTCCTTATTATAACTAGAACCACATGGTGTATTCGATAGGGGGATTTAGGCTTAAAAATACATAATTAAAATAAAAAGAATAATAGAAAGACATTGGATGTAATCATCTTAAGCAGTACTTAATATCAATATCGCGCTATTAAATCGTTGATAGTAAAATTATTAAAGTTTTTAAGGCTTGAAAAAAAAGCTTAACAAGGTCACTGTGACCTGCTTATCTATTTTTCATCAGCTTTCTTAGCTGAATTTCAAAAACCCAATATTTACAGGAAAAACTACAAAAATTCTAATATTTAATCAATTAGGACTATAACCATGAATCCAGAACAATGGGATGTTCTGAATAGCATACACTAGGCAGCTGACCCTAACGTATCTTTATGCAAAATATTTTGCTTGTCACTGAGTGGCCGTTAAATGGCCCAAAGTGATACCCCTCCTTTGGCTGGTAGCATTCTTATAAATGGTTTAGTGATTCAAAATTGTACAAAAGGTTGGACTACTTCCCGGGGCCTGAGGAGCGGGCAAAAGGGGGTCAATTTGATCACATTGTGGCAACTACATCTTCTCTGAAAATTATGAATACATGTACATATCGCTTATGTTTTGAATGGGACATCCTTATGGATCGGGAACTTTCAAATTATACAAATGATAGGGTTGACCTTGAAATTGGTTAGAACGTCATCTCCTAAAGTTACTAATGGATATTGCTCTATTTTTAGGTCATCTGACCCGAAGGGTCAGGATGACCTATAGTCATCATGCTTCGTCCGTCGTCGTGCGCCGTGCGCCGTCCGCCGTCCGCCGTCCGCCGTCCGCCGTCCGTAAACTTTTCACATTTCAATCTTCTTCTCAAGTTTGACCAGTGGGATTGAGCTGAAACTTACATGAAATGATCCTGACATGGTCCCGACAAAGTGTTGTTATTTTTCGGGTCGATCCGAAATCCAAGATGGCCGCCACAGCCGCCATCTTGAAAACACATTTTGAACTTCTTCTCAAGTTCTACCAGTGCGATTTGGCTGAGACTTGCATGAAATGATCCTGACATGGTCCCGACAAAGTGTTGTTATTTTTTGGGTCGATCCGAAATCCAAGATGGCCGCCACAGCTGCCATCTTGAAAACACATTTTGAACTTCTTCTCAAGTTCTACCGGTTCGATTTGGCTGAAACTTGCATGAAAGGAGCCTGACATGGTCCCAACAAAGTGTTGTTACATCTCTGGTTGATCCCCAATCGAAGATGGCAACCATGACACTATATCTAATTAATTTCCTATATGATTATTGCCAAGGTACTCAGATGACCGTTAAGGCCCATGGGCCTCTTGTTTGTGTAGCACTCTTAGTATGGGTTGGGGATTCAAAAGTTGAATTTACCCTTCCGCTGGGGTCTGAGTGGCAAGGCTAAATTAGGTCAATTTGAACGTACTTCGCTATATACGACCTCTCTCTGACCGTTACCAATAGATATCTCACATACATTGTATGAAGTATCCTTATAAAACGGGGGTTAAAAATGTATAAATAGTTAAACTCACCCTTCCTCGGGAGCCTGAGGGACAGGGCTAAAACGGTTAGAGATTCATTTTTTAACAAACTGTTGGACCTGGGCAAAAGTACATTTGGCGAGACTTAATCGCGGAATGTTTTGAATAGATATGGTATAACATTTGTATTTTAATAAGAAAATCATGACTGCAATGCATGCCAAAGCAAATACATGGCACTGCTGTGCCACGTTCTAAACCAAATATATGTTTGTAATTACTAAATTAAACCAGATGAGAGATACATGTATCAACACTCTGATAATTTAAGAAAGACTTTAAAAACATAAATAACATAACAAATTCCATTATTTTTAGATGTATGATGTCAGAACATGACTTTACACCGGGTCGGCCTATTATGCAGAACATCGAAAGTTTTATGAAGATATGCCAAAAGATTCTCTTCGTTGTGACTAGAAGCTTTCTGAAGAAGAAGTTTTGTGACATGGAGGTAGACATGGCACATACATACCTCGCTGACCATCATATAAATAATTTTATTATGGTCCTCTTACGGGAGAAATGTGAGCTACCATTAAAATTAAAATACCTTACATACATCGACGGAATTAGTGCTGAACCGCAGGATGTCGCACTTAAAGTGGAGGATGCATTTACTCATCAAGGTAATATATATTGATTACTTTAGTTTAGTTTATTAGGTTTAACGTCCTATTAACAGCCAGAATCATCTAAGAACGGTCATGTGATTAATTTGTTTCTCTATTTCAAGAAGATACAACACGAATATATCGCAGCTTATCAAAACACACAATACAGCTTGCTTACTGCACAGGATTTTTAAAGAAATATTTAAGTAATAAAGGAAAAGTACAAAATGCATTTTAAACCACTTTGAGTAACATTTTGTATAACAACACCATATATGCATGCATTGGTCTAAGCTGATGTTTGATGTTTCTAATTTTCCATTAATATTTACTATATTTCGGTTGCTATAGTTACCCTATATGCTATAAATAGAACATATAAATAGTGATGTCTGTTATGTCTACTAGTATATAAGATTTAGAGACTTTTTTGTACCCAGTGATAAATTATATAAAATGTAACATGAACTTGAATTACTTAACAAAATACTAAACGTACAATTTTAGATTTGATTTTTTTACAACTAATACGAAAATTACCCATGGGATAATAATAACTAAACAACAACTAATCAACAACTAATCATGACCACTAAACTCTCACAGATTGATAGTGAGTAAATACATTTGTTTGTATTGGTCTGTTTTCAAATTTTGTAAGGTTTACATAAATATCAGTTTTTTACATATGATTTGAACATTTTTTGTATATTTGATTCACTTAAAAATATAATTAAGAACATGTAGTTACTGAGATTCAGTTGTAATAAAATTTAAGTACATGTAGTTGTCACATGAACGTTACTGTGTAGTTACCACTACCGGTAGTTATATTCACCCGATCACAGGACTTTAAGACTGAAAACTGGAAACATGCACCTTCACAGAGGTGTAACTGATACACATACACAGTTTCATTTCTCCTCTTATCTCCATGTTTGGTACACCATTTACATGTGGATCGTTTCCTGTCCACCCTGACACTCTGGTGTGCAGTTATATAACCAATCGCAGGTACACAAAGTCTTAATACAACCCGTGCTCTCTTACGTGAGGAAAAGCCTCCAATAAGCTGTTGAGCCAAATCCATCCGGAAGTCCAGAAGAGAGTACCTCGCACTTGGTAGCTGTACACCCGATGTATTCTTGTCAATAAGGAGTGCATTTATGACTGAAACGTCCGACATAAAATTGACGAGATATTTCCAGAACTTCTTAAAAGATCTAATTCTACCAACTGGATACTTGGCACGATGCTGCATATGCCTGTCCACTCCGCCCATGTATTTGTGGTATGCTATCACCGGCGGGGGTCTCACGAATTCCGCTAGTGCTCCACCACTCTTCACTACTGGATCATCACAAACAGGGTCTGATGTTGTGCTCAGAAGATGGACCTGAGTTGGAAATAAACATTATTTCGAATGATCGATTTCTTCACTTATAACTTGATATTTAGGGCCCAAAGAATATAATGATTTACAATTAGTTTGGTAAATAATTTTTTTGCTATAGATTGAATCGGAAAGATTAAATACTAAATGTTTATTGTAATAAATGTATGGTAGCTACTTAGAATACCATGCTGGCGGCTTGATTATTGTGCCACACAACAGGATTAGGATATAAGATAAATGCACATCACGTCTTCAAACCAGTTGAAGATGCATTGGCATTTTTTTACCAGTTATAGTTACATAAATCATCTGCAATATCTATATGTTTATGAATAAATAATATTCATTATTGTATAACACATTAACCGGAGACATCTTGAGACTACGACTGCTTTATTTAACTTCTCACACAGGAGAGTTCCACTATGATATCAAGTTGACAATGACAATACTTAACATCCTTCCCTTTCTAGAGATTTTTGTATATTATCATATGGACATCAACTTATAAAGTACTTAACTGCAGTATGCTAGTAGGAAACTGTTTCTAAACTATTGTCATTAAACTATATAAGAAAATTACTCATTGTTTAACTTTTACCATTGTACTTGAAATAATATACATGTATATTTATATATAGTATATATAGTATAATTGCAAATTATACTATAACCGAATATTCACTTTGTTAACCGAGTCCTTTGAATTTACACTATTAAAGTATTTTCACACAACCTGAAAAAAAAAGAAATTTGAGAGTCTCTTTTTTCTTTTTAATTAACAAGAAAATTGACTAGAAAAACACTACTGACTAGTTTTTCGAAGTTGAGTGTCTCTAATTTTCAAATGAAAGTTCTACTATTGGTAACACACAACCTGAAATAAAAGTTATGAGTCTTTTTGACTTATTTAACACAGTCTTTCAACCAGGCTGGTGTCCTCAACAGCCTTCCTGAGCTGGATCTTGTTGTTTGGCGGTCTGGTGTAGATGGAATTTGACAACTCAGGTTCGCGGATGTGTGTTGGTTCGCGTTTAACTGCTGGTTAGGTTTCGCAGGTGTTATTTCCTTCAATTTCGCAGATGTTGTTTCCTTCGGCTTCGCGCTTGGAGTTTCCTTAGACTTAATACTGGGTGGCCAGTACTGTTCACAGTCTGTTGGTTCTGGGTTCAAGTCTACCCTCGACCCCGTTGGTCGTAAATGTCTACGGTTTCTCCTGTATGTCCGGTTACCTGACTTTACCAAATATGACCTAGGTGATTTGTAGAGGTCAGTAACTGTGCCAGGTGTCCATTCCGAAATATTGTTAGTTTTTTTCACCATGACCTTGTCTCCAGGGCTTAGTGGTTTGAGGCGTTCACTCAAGGCATGACGATTGTAACCGTCTTGTTGTTTACCTTGTCGTTTTACCAGTTGCTCATGTACTTTGATGAAATTATCAGATTTCAGAAGAGGTAACGTGGTTGGTATGGTCGTTTTCAAACGCCGTCTTAGGAACATCTGAGACGGTGAAAGTCCTACTCCATCGATTTGTGTGTTCCTGTATTCCAAGAGAGCCAAATAAGGATCATTTGACTTCTTTAGCAAGTTCTTAATGGTCTGTACCATTCGTTCCGTTTGTCCATTTGACTGTGGGTAATATGGACTTGTAGTGACATGTTCAAATTGATACTGTCTCGCGAATTCTTTAAATTCATGGCACGCAAACTGAGGTCCATTGTCACTTACTACCACATCTGGTATTCCGTACTTTGCCATTTGACATTTAACATGGGTAATGACACATTTGGCTGTTGTAGTTTCTAATTTAGCGATTTCAGGCCACTTGGAGAAATAGTCAACAGTCAGAAGATATGTGTTGTTGTTGTATTCGAATAGGTCCATTCCTATCTTCGACCACGGTCTGGTGGGTAGCTCCATTGCAATCATTGGTTCTTTTGTGTTGCTCTTGCCGTGTTTTGCACATATACTACACTGGTTTACCATGTCCTCAATGTCTTTAGACATTCCAAGCCAAAATAGTACGTCTCTGGCTCGGTTTTTGTTTTTTACTACTCCCAAGTGGGACTGATGGATAAGTTCAAGCATTGTGTTTTTCAATACCCTTGGCACTATGAGTTTATGTGACTTGTACATAAGTCCGTCAATACAGGATATTTCATCCCGAAAGGTCCAATAGGGACGTAGTTCAGGGGGTACGTCCGCTTTGTCCTCTGGCCATCCCTCCAATACAATATCTTGTAAAATCTGGAGATCCTCATCTTTTGCTGTAGCCTCCTTAAGTTGTTGGTATTTCTCTGGTGAGACTGGCAGGTAGGCAGTTAGATGAATGTCATTTACTTGTAGCTCAGGGACTAAAACTTCCTTAGTCTCATTTAAGTAGGCTCGACTCAGGTGGTCAGCTAGAAACATAAGCTTTCCAGGCTTATAAATCACTTCAACGTCATATCGTTGCATTGCAAGTAGCAGTCTCTGAAGTCTAGGTGGAGTCTGTAGTATAGGCTTTTTGAAGATAGCCTGTAAGGGCCTATGGTCCGATTCCACCTTGATGTGTCGCGCATAGACGTAGTCATGAAATTTTGTACAACCGTACACAATTGCTAAGGTTTCCTTTTCTATTTGTGAGTAGCGGTTAATGCCCTCGAGGCATATGCGACTGGCTTGTCATTTTGTATGAGAACTGCACCCAGCCCCTTACTGCTTGCGTCCACAGATAGGGTAAGCGGTTTATTACCGTCATAATACTGCAATACTTGTGCGGATGAGACCATGTTGACTAGAGTATTAAATGTTTTTTCCTGTTCACTTCCCCAATGTCAAGCTGTTTCCTTCTCTAGGAGGATCCTGAGTGGTCCACTGACCTCTGCTAATCTTGGCATGAACTTGTGTAGGTATTGAACAAAACCCATGAGCGTTTGGAGTTCCTTTACATTGGTTGGTTTTGTCATGTTTTGTACCGCTCTGACCTTTTCTGGGTCTGGTTTCACTCCATCTTGGGTTAATAAGTGTCCAACATACGTGACCTGTGTCTGTCCTATTTCACACTTGTCTAGTCCAAGTTTTACGTTCCACTGACGTGCACGTTCCAGCACTTTCTTAAGTCTGATATCATGCTCCTCTTTGGTTGTTCCCCAAATCAATATGTCATCGATAATTGCTTCTGTTCCCTTAAGGTCGGATACCATTTCTGATATTACTCTCTGAAACACCTCTGGTGCTGACTTCACTCCAAATGGTAGACGTGTAAATCTATACCGTCCAAATGGTGTATTGAAAGTACATAATTTCGAACTTTCCTCATCTAGTTTCAGCTGCCAAAATCCCGACGTGAGGTCTAGTTTACTAAATATCTTTGCTCCGGGCATCCGTGAAACAACCTCCTCGACTGTTTTCAAAGGAAAATGTTCCCTTTGAATTGCTCTATTTAAGTCACTCGGATCTATACATACTCTCAGCTTACCGTTAGGTTTAAGAACGGTCACCAGGGAATTGACCCACGCAGTTGGATCCTCTTGTTTTACAATCACACCGAGGTTCTCCATTCGATCCAGTTCATCTTTAAGTTTATCCCTAAGTGCTATGGGCACTCTCCTCAGAGGATGTACCAAAGGAGTCACGGACTGGTCAAGTTTAATAGTGTGTTCGCCAGGCAAGCAGCCAAGTCCTGAAAATAGGTCCTCATATCCAGCGTCGATCCCGTCTGGTACATTGGGTTTCTCATGATTTATTGTGTATATCCGTCTTACAAGACCTAGTTCCTGACATGTCCCGGCTCCCAATACAGCTTGAGAATCTATGTCCACCACGTAGAATTTTACCCTTTGTTGTGGTTTGTTGTTGTATGAACACAACAGATGCGTGGTTCCTAGACATGTGATCTGATGACCCGAGTATGAGCGAAGGGGAGTTTTACACGACTGAAGGGTCTCACTACTTAATTGTTTATAAAGTCTATGTGACAACACGTTACACTTGGCCCCAGTATCTAATTGGAATGTTACAGGGTGTTCATTGACTGTTACAGTTTCAATCCAGTCGGAATTTCCGACGTTGTTTACGTTGTTTACATCCATATATTTGTGACTACTACCGGTAATCATTCCAACAAACAGTTCATCATCATCACACATTTCGAACACGTTTTCCCTCTGTTTTGATTAGAGTGATCTCCCTTTGAATTGTAGGTCGCGTTCGAGTGAGACTGATGAGTAGGTTTTGGTTTGTTGGTACTAGCCGGCTTACCTTTTTTATTACGTTTACGGTTTTCTCCATCTTTTGTAGTTGAGCTTTGGATAACTCATATGTTCTCGCGTAATTCACCGCAGCGTCAAGTGTTAGTTCTGATCCTTCATTAATGCATTTTTCTCGCACTTTATGATCCACTGTACCAAAGACTATCGCGTCCCGAATCATGTTGTCTTTTTCTTGATACGCACAGTCCCTAGCCAATACGTGTAAGTCTGTTAGAAACTGCTCGAAAGTTTCTCCCTCTCGTTGCGTTCTACATTGGAACTTATAACGTGAAAATATCTTGTTGGTCTTCGGGCGTACGTGTGTCTCGAATTTGCCTGTGAGAGTAGTGAACGATTTTTTCTCCTCGTCCGTCAACGTCCATGTTGTGTATATTTCCCTTCCTTTCTCTCCCGACCATATCATGAGATAATTACACTTCTCTTCTTCACTTTTCTTAACTAATGGTCCTTTAAACCAAAATTCCACGTGGTTTATGAAAGCGTCCCAGGCTACCACGAGGTCTGGTGCATCCCATTTCATTTTTGGGGTTCCTTGAGCGTGTCCTGCATCCATATTGGACTCTTTATGATCTTGGATAACTTGTTCAACTTTTTAGATTGAAATCCAAGTCTTATCTTCCGTTTAGTGGACGATGTTGTCCGATTTAAACTTCTGACACCATGTATAACACATTAACCGGAGACATCTTGAGACTACGACTGCTTTATTTAACTTCTCACACAGGAGAGTTCCACTATGATATCAAGTTGACAATGACAATACTTAACAATTATATTAGTGTTTGTTATAATTAACATAGTCCAGTAGTCCATGTAATTACCTCTCTTCCCTCACTCGGAAATATTTGGAATATATGACCAGAACAGATGTGTACCAATTTCTTGTCTTTCCATACAGTAGCTACTAAGTTGTCATGCTGGAGCTGTTGGGTTTCTCCTTTCCTATGATTAGGTGCTTTCAGCTCATCAAGGAATCCAGTGGCATCTTTCTTGATGTTACCACAGCTGTAAATTCCTGTCTGATCAAGTGTACGCACTAGCTTTACAGATGTGAAGACCTAAATAATTAAAACAAACATTCTATTATATTACTAATTTTGTATATGTATAATATCTATGCATAATTCAAACATATCAATAAGCTAGAAGAGTAGGACCATGGTTTATCTTCTTTTATAATAGTACAAAATGAGTAGAGTAATAAAACCCACAAATCCTAAATCGACATTTTATATTTCAAACTCTAAAAACGCTTCTATGTAAATATGAAATGAAGAGATAGAACGACAACTCTGTTACAACAGAGTTTTCGTTCTAGAACGAAATGTTAACACGGCTAAATAAACCTATCAACCCGCTTATTTTCGCGATTTGGGTAATAAGGAAACTAACCGATATAATTTGCTGATATTTTGAATGTAATTTAATCTCAGCGTGATCTATCGATTGAATTAATCGTGTCAGCTACGAAAATTCATTAAAGGTGAAATTTTTTAGGTCAAACAGGCAAAAATCGGCATTTTGACCACTGGTTTCTGTTTAATTCGTCGTGGTGAAATAATTAATAAACTTAACAATCTGAGACTCTACATAGAAATAGTCCTTGTAATTCTGAACAAAATGGTATTTCTGGTTTTTGGAAATGTTACATACAACGACCACAATACAGCTTTGAATAATGGTGGTATTTCGCAGGTTCTCGGTAAATTTCCACAACAGACGAGATATTTCGGGGTCCCAGGCGCCTTCCTTCGGAGCTATTCTGAACGATTGGACCGGCAAATGTATCATTTAAAAATGAGTGATATTTTTGAAATTTTCTGTAGAAGTGACTAAACATTATAAAATGAGTATATAATGTATGCACTAATCATCAAATTCATGTTACAAAATGCACCCAAAATGTGCAACAGTGAAATTAATCTATTTGTACTGTCTCGAACGCACAAAACCATGGCGCAGACTATCGCGCCCCCTATGAGGAATGTGTATTGTTTGTATCCGGTTGAGTAAAAACGTTGAAGCCGCCTCGATGTTCAAGTTAAATCCGGCATTATCAAGTAAGTAATTGTTCATTTTACTTGTTATATCGACAGATCAGAATATGATTATTTTCGGCCTGGAGAATATTAAGCTGATGTATAAAGAATATAGTTTGATTGTTTTTGTAGGGCTAAATCGTGGTTTAAGCAGCAGTAAACTGACAACTGTACCGCCTTTGAGGCAGATGCCGTTTGAATATATGTATCTCCTAATATATTGTTTAGCATATGTAATAAATTTGCTAGTAGTTAAACCATAAAGTCATGCACATATCGTTTTCGTGTAGTGCGTAGGCTCACTCCTGTAACTACGTACAGTAGCTCTCTTATAGTGTCATTTCGGTACACTAGGGGAAGTCTTTTCGGTATTTATATTGAACATGGCGACAAATGACTTTCAGAAGGTACCGAAATGACTTTTAAGTAGTCTGAATATTAGACAACTAAAGAAAACAAACTAGAAAAAAATGGTAACAATGTACATTGTAGTTTTGACACAATGGATATTGATATGATCAACATTGTTAGATACATTTGTATGCACTGCAGTTTTTTACATGACACATAATAATTGGCTTAGGCTTAAGTTACTGTACAGGACTGGGTGGGTGAGGTCAATATATGTTAAAGCCACACTATATACGTAAATATCAACAAAAAATCAAGTTAAATTCGAGTCCGATATTGTTAGTGTTGTAGATGTAGTTGAAATTAAGATATATTAAAGAATATTTATAGCTGTCTTTTAATAACTTTGGTACAGCAAGTTGTTGAAAGTCGATACAGTGTAAACATGCATTTCATTTTAAACTGGTCGCCATAGAAGTTTACGATTATTGCGAACGGAAGTTGGAAAGTTCGGACCGTTTTCGGAAAGAGTTCGGACAGACGTTCCGTAGTTACGGTAGTCACATGATGTTCTCGGCAACCACGTTACAATGTCGGCTAACTTTGTCTTTGTTTGACTAAGTGGGACCACCTACTACAGATGTTTAATATTTATTTGATTTTTTACCACCAAAATATTCCGAATCATATTGCTCATCTTGACATCTCTGCATGATTTTTAACAGAATTTTTTTTCACCATTCTTCTAATCATGTAAAAAAATAAGAAAGATACGGATATTGGGCTTTTAAACAATGAAAATTCATTTCACAATTTTGCTGTGTTGTGTTATATGATGTGTAGTCAACTATCTGCGTAAATAATTAGGATGCCGACAGGGAATCATCAGATTGACCCGCGTTGTGAAAATTAGCATACATGTATTATATCACACTGACCCATTTAGCATGTTAAACACGTCATGTCATAAATTTGTAAGACGAACATTATTGTGACTTCGTAGTTATTAATGACGTCTGTGATGTTGTAACTTGTATGATTATCTCGGTTGACATGTCGAATCCAAGCCTGATTTCGCCACTCTTACATAAAACAGAATTGATAGTAATCAAAATTTTGACCCAGAGCTTAAGCCCTGGCTATTCTCTCAAGGATTCAATAGATCTAGAATTAAATAAACAATGTTCAAGAAAATTTGTAAGATTTTTCCTTGTAAAGGAAGTTGTTGATATCTTCTTGGTGCCCCTGGACTCTGATCTGGTGGTCATTTATTGAGGTCAAGGTGCGCTAAGCATCGTGGATGCCCTTTTTTCCTGTCAGAATCACTGAAGTTTTGACTATGTTTTTATTAATACTAGGCCTAGTTATGTGATGAATAGAATCTTACACTCATGGCTACATCATTTGAAATTTATTAAACTTAAATTTATAAAATTTGATATACCACGAGCCTTTAAGGTTATTTTGACATTTTATTTCCAAAATAACAACAGTTTTTCTGTTGGTTTTTTTTTTAAATCATACAGTATCTAGGTAAAAGGAGACCTAGTTATAACACTCACTATACAGTAGTGAATGTCAAACTTGGAACAGCCTCATCAGTTTTAAGCATTTTAGAAACCAGATAAATTATGAATTTGAGAAATGTTTTCAAAATTTTTCTAAATCAAAAATAAAATCTAAAAAAAATCATAAATTGAAAGCCATTTCGGTTAAGGTATAGACTTTTAAAATATATGATTTGCTTGCTCTTGACATTTTTTTTCATCTGTAATGAATAACATTTGGAAACAGTAACTATTTTGAATACTAGTTCATGTACCTGTATATATATATATATAGGTAATCTTCCTCAATATAAAAATTAAATATGCTGTGTTATCTATTCAGTATTCATGTAAATGATTAATAAAACAAAAGAGAAGCATGAACTTGGTATACCAGGTAATTCATTTCTGCATATGTATAAAAGCTACAAATAGATCCTTAATGTGATGATTTATTTAACTGATTTTCATATCCTTAAGCAGTATCAAGGATTTAAAGTGATTTAATTACCTGGTACCATGTGTGTTTCCAATACCGATGTAGAATATAGTTCTCTTTTTTTATTAGTTTAACGTCCTATTAACAGCCAGGGTCATTTAAGGACGTGCCAGGTTTGATGGTGGAGGAAAGCCGGAGAACCTTGAGAAAAACCACAGACCAGCTGTCAGTACCTGGCAACTGCTCCACATTGGATTCGAACTTGTGACCCAGAGGTGGACGGCTTGTGGTAATATGTCGGGACATCTTTACCACTCAGCTACCGTGGCCCCACGAATAGAGTTCTCATAAAAGGTCTCATAAATGTTATGATAATTAGAAAGATTGGCATCTAATATAACCCATTACCCTAATTGCCCAACATGAAATTCCAATTAGCATTATCCATTAAGGCATTTCTTGATTAAAGCATTATATTGTTAATATCTTATGTAAGTATGACCAGATGCATGTATACCATCAAGGGTTGAAAATGACAACTGACTTACTTGTAAAAGGGTAGTGGGTTTTAAATTAAAAACTTTATATTCTTTAAATGTTCACATGACACAGTTTCATTGGGATTGGATAAAGGGAGGTAATTGGCTTATTTGTTTATTTTTAAGTATATTTTTCTAGCAAAATGCTCAATATCACTAAAAGAATTGCGAAAACAGAGTGTATGTTTTGTTATGGATTGAGTATTCGGTCAGACCAATATTGTCTATATTTTGACATTTTTTTTTTATCTACATGAGGAAAAACTGTTTCTTATTGATAAAATTGTGGTAGCAGAGACTTTTACATGATTATTCGTGATGTACATGTATAAGGACATGCTATTTTACAAATCTTTGATGCCGTACGTGTCATTATGAAATGATATAATCCATATTAAATGAATTCTGGTTATTTTAACTTGATTATAGCAGTAGTTTTATTTTGTTGTTGTTTTTTTTCTCTGTAAAAACTGTTTAACATTTCTTGTTTTCTAAAATGTATGTATTTGTAAGAGATTGAGTGCCAGCCAGGTGATATTGTCTATTATCACCAATGTTTTACTTATTTTTCGATAAAATGGGGGTAGCTAGCAGATACTTTTGCATGATTATTCATGAAAATGCATATTCCAGGCAGCAATAGCAATTATGATGAACTCCTTGCTTAATTGTATGTCATAGGGACAAGTTTCACAAGTAAAAATGTTAGGAATTAGTTGTATTTAGAAAGTTTAGAAGTAATTAAGTAGATCAGTACAAAACTAGGAATAATCTGGTTTGAGATTCTTTTGATGTAGTAGGAAGTCTTATGGACACTTTTTATTGTAGGCTTGGACACTTTTATTGTAGGCTTATCTAACAGACTTAGCCTTTTATTGTTAGTCATTTATCTTTACTTAAATCCTATAATTGACCAAATGTCACATGTTACTCAATAGAGTTAATTATGGTATTAGTGTCAACACCTGTTGGGTAAGAACTTGTAGGACCAGTTGAGTACCCCCAAGGTAAATAGTATTAATTGTCATTGATGATTGTTTAGCTCCGCCCATATTGAAATTGTCAGACCACACCCATTCATTGCCTAATTAAGGAATTAGCCAATGAGATTTAGGATATGGGACAAGTTTAATTATAATGAAGAATAGGATTAATATAGAAGTTAGAGAGTTGAACAGTAGAGAGTTGGAGTTAGAACAGAGAGAGTGAAGGTCACAATCAGGAGTGGAGAGTCTGAGAACATGGAGCTTTAATAATTGTAATTTAATATTTCGGAACTTTTGGCAGTCACCTTTAATAAACAAAATATGGAACCAGGAACTTTGTTGTGTTGGTGAATCATGGCTAATCAATTATAACCATGCCATGGACACGGGTACTCCAACCATCAGGGGAGATAAGCTAATTCCCCCCAAAGCAAAACGTGTTGTCCCCTGATGGTATAGTACAAGGGAGCTCACCGAAATCCCCAGCAAGCTGCCCAGCAGCAAGTATCGACTCGGTGAGACAATTATAAAATGCCACATTCAAGTTTAAAGTCTCCCTTTATTTAAGAAAATAGCAGAGTAATAGCCTAATCCTTCTCCATATGCCAGGGGTTACTATCACTGATATAATATCTACCCCTGCACTATTTCATAATTAACTGATTGCCAGCTGTCAATCAAACCGCATTGTTTGTTCCGACATTGAACAGAAACACATGTGTTTGGGGGTAGCGATGTGGCTATATTACACCGTGGCAATCGGTCAATGAACTGCAGGCAACAGAAGACACAGGTAACCAGATCATTTACGTACATCAAAGGAATTGCATAATGTGGTTCACTGTACATATGTGTTGGTTTGAAGTTGGGTAAGTCACTTTCTGTGTAATCTTGAAAGGAAGTCTATGCAGGACTCAGTTTTGAGGTCACCTGAGATAAAGTCTCCAGTGACCTAATCTAATTTTGCAGAGACCTTTCATGGCCAAAGGTCAATCAAAATTGTGAATTATTTGGTCCCCTAGGGACCTGAGGTTGGGGCCAAAAGGTGTCAATTAGGCTAAAAATTCAACAATCTTCTTTTTAAATTTCGGAAATAGTATAGATGGAATCACGTGGGGAGGGGTCAAGTTTACTATAGTTTTATTTAGGTAAAACACATCTTTGAGCATTATTTCATGGTTGTAATAGAAAATGATCAGAATTATCAGTATGAAGTGGTCATTGAATCATATTAACATATTTTCCATAAATGACCCCCAGTGGCCTGAGGGGTTGGGCTAAAATGGGTCAAATAGGATAGGCTTAAACTTCAAAAACCTTCATCTAAAATTCTGGAAATGTTAGAATCAAATACATTATTTGGTCATTTGTAATAGAAAATGAGTCAAATGTTGTCAGAATTATCAGTATGATATGGCAATGTGAATCCTATTAACAATTTTTCCACGACTGACCCCAAGGGGCCTGAGGAGTGGGTCCAAAAGGGGTTTCTTTTGATTCATAAATGCTTTTTAAAGATTTGAACCAACTTTGCAATGTTCTTTCTGTATCAGCACTCAGGTGACCATCAAGGCCTCTTGGGCCTCTTGTTTTCTTCTGAACTGCGTCCAATTTTACTATGAGATATAAGTCCATGGGTGGATATTACGTCAGTGATAGTAACCCCTGGAGTATTGAGGATGTAGCCAAAAATGATTTCTGCAAGCCTGTGATTGGTTGGTTTGTTTCTTCTGAAGTGGCTCCAATGTTACAATGAGATAGTCCAAGAGTGGATATTATGTCAGTGATAGTAACCCATGGAGTATTGAGGATGTAGCTTAAACGGATTTTTTCATTTTTTAATTACATTTCTGTATGGTGTGTTTATAGACAATCAATTAATTTTATCTTTCAGGTTAACTGCCAGTATATATTATACCATGAACTACCAAGGTTGTTTAAATAAATAACCTTGACCTTTATTCAAGGTCACAGGGGTCAAATAGACTAAAATCCTTAAATGACTTCAAGCTCTGGTATATTTTTAGGTCATCTGACCCGAAGGGTCAGGAAGATCTATTGTAATCATGCATCGTCCGTCATCGTGCGCCGTCCGCAGTCTGCAGTGCGAAACCTTTTCATTCAAACGAAAGGCCCACGGTACTGATATTTGGCCTGTAGCATGCTGGGATGAAGGGCTACCAATTTTGTTCAAATAAATGACCTTGACCTTCATTCAAGGTCACAGTGGTCAAAAAGGCTAAAATATTAAAAACAAATTCTTATCAAAAACCAAATGGCCCAGGGTACTCATATTGGGTCTGCGGCATGCTAGGATAAAGGGCTGCCAAGTTTGTTCAAATAAATGACATTGACCTTCATTCAAGGTCACAGGGGTCAAATAGGCTAAAGATTTTAAACAATTCTTGTGAATAATAAGAGGCCTAGAGACTGATATTGGGTCTGTGGTAATGCTAGAAATGAATGGCTACCAAATTTGTTCAAATAACTGAACTTTGACTAATGACCTTGACTGAAAGTCAAGGTCACGGGGGTCAAATAGGCTAAAATATTTAAACGACTATCATGTGAATAAGTAAATAGCCTAGAGACCTGATATTGGGCGTGTGACATGCACAGATGAATGGCTACCAACTTTGTTCAAATGAAGGACAATGACCTTCATTCAAGGTCACAGGGGTCAAATAAGGTAAATTCTTTAAACGACCTCTTGTGAATAACTAACAGGCTAGAGATCTGATATTGGGTCTGTGGCATGCTAGAATGAATGGCTACCAAATTTGTTCAATGAAGGACTTTGACCTTCACTCAAGGTCACAGGGGTCAAAAAGGCTAAATCTTCAAACGACGTCTTCTCAAGAACCAAAAGGCCCAGGGTATCTCATTTGGGTCTGCGGCATGCTTGGATGAAGGGCTACCAATTTGTTCAAATAAATTATCTTGACCTTCGTTCAGGTCAAATAGGCTAAAATCTTTTACGAACCTTCGTGTGAATAACTTAAAGGCCTATAGAGACCTGGTATTGAGCCTGTAACATGAATGACTACCTTGAGACTGGATATTGGATTTGCAGCATGGTGGGGATCAAGGGACCTTCATTCATGGTCTAATTCATTAAATATATCAGGACCTGGACTTCTTCTAATGAAAGAGGTTTTTTTTTTGGATTGCCTTAACTGTGTGCCACTACTTTATTCTTTGAGGTGTTGTATTGTGCCAATAGTTAGATGACCGTTAAGGCCCATCGGTCTCTTGTTCATAACCTAATGGAATTGGTCCCGTTTAAGAGAAACAACAAGAGTTATCTTCCCTTTCTCTTCTCTTCATTTCATCCGCGACACTCCTTCAGGTGTCGCCCAACTAGTATAACTGATGGCAATGTCCATATTTATATTGGTGAATAAACATCCTTGAGTAGCAGACAGTTCAAAGTCACTTACACACCAAACTAATTAAAATATTAAGCACAATATCATGTAAGAGCTATTCAATTTAAAGAATACATGATGAATTTTCCACCTCAAGGCCCGACACAAGTGAGATCCCGCCCTCTGACAATGACATGTTTGCCCATGTAAGGTCGAAGGTCATGACAATATCCGTTTGGATCACATCGCATCCATACCTGAAACAATCATATTCATTGTATGAATTATGTTAAAATTTGTAATTCATCTATATATAACTACCTGGTAGTAAAATATGTTGAAAATAAGACTGGCGTGTATATATTATATAGATCCTTGATGATAATATTATATTTTTATGGATGATTAAAAACTGTAAAACATGCCTTTGTGGGCAAACAGATGACACAATATCATTTCTAAATACAATAATATGATAATGGTTTTACCTTTAGTCCCAGCTTGACAGATTTTTGCTGGCATGTACTGTTATCGGCCCTTATGTCGTACCATTCCTTCTTATATTGCCTGGTGTTTTTGCGGTTTCATGCAGCTTCTTAAGTTACCCCGAAGATGCTCTAGCATGGGACGAACTTTGTGTAGCCTAAAAGAGTAGAAATCAAGCAGTAACTATTATATATTACTAACCTAAAAACTTGTTCACAGACCAGTACATCCTGATGTTTGGCACCTGGACCACGCCCATCAATATATGTACTCCGACAAAAGCCATTATTTCCTCTGGAGTCGTTTCATTCCATCTTCCGTCTGGTCCTTTCTGGTGAGCGTACAGATTGGTCTGTACTTGAAAAAATACTTCCGATAGCATCAGGAAGAAATAATGAAGAATCGGGGAACCAAGGTCGATGTTGTAGATTGGGCCCGTAACCTCTTTAAACGACCCAATGTGTACATCACACAATGTATCGGATCAGAATCCGCCATCTATTTCACTTGCCTGGCTGTCCAGATTTCCTAGCGTCGATTCCGTATTCTCCTCTTCCTCCTCCATATCACTGTCCGAACTGAGTGAATGATCGCTCCAGTCGTCATTCTGATCAAAATCCGAGCCTTCCTCTTCGTCACTGCTTACATCTTCTCGAATTCGTCATCTGTCAAATCACTGTTACTCGAAACGCCCGCCATTTTGATCAAAACTAGAATTCATCACGTGATAATCTGTTCTATTTTAAGCAATACGGAGATGCTAATTTTCGATCTATTTTCTGGATAATATTTCCTGAATATTATAAATATGCTTTACCTAACCTGGTAACTCCAACGACTAAAGACTAATAAGATTGTGTAAATCACGTATTTTTTGTAACGCGATAATTGTACGCGCACCTGCAGTACATCTTTTACTTTCACATGCATATGATAGATATTGTGTAATGTGGGTTAACTTTGTTGTTGTGTTTCATGTAACTTCCTGATTTTTATCGCCAAAATGCAACATTATTTGACGACGTCACGAATATTCTAGCGGAAAATCCTTTTTGTAGTTGTTATAAAATGATACTTTTTTAATTGCAAAATACACAAATTCCCAGTTCTTGGACACGAAAATGAATAGAATAAAATTGTGTCCTTATTATTTCTACTTTCTAATGATATCTTATTCACAATGATACACGCATATATAATTCATCATATTACCGGATAATTCATGTTTTACTACTACGATCGCAGAGATGCGTTCAAATGCGTATCTGTGCAGTTAGGGGTTAAGAAGACTTCATTATTCTTTTCTTTCTCTTCCAAGAAAACACCTCGCAAGATAATACAAATAAACATCTGCCTCTCATTCTCAAGTCTACAAAACTGGGGGTTTCTGTTCCTGCTTAGCGCTCAGCATTTAGGGAGTGGGACTACTGGTTGGCCCGTTGTCATTATAATATAACCTGGCGGGGTGTGTTGCTTAGTGTCTTCGGTGGCATGCTTCAGTTATATAGCACTATAAAAAGGACAACAGTTCTATTATACAAGAAGACACAACACGAATATACCGGACTCTCCCAAAACACACACCACACACTTCATACACGCCACACACCACATACATGGGAGGCCGTCCTTACATGACTCTGGTTCTTCATATGACGTTAATTTAATCAAACAAACAAGCAAAACTTATTTCCTAATCAGGCATACATAAATTGTTTTGCGTTTCTGATTTAGACGTTAAGCCACCAAAAAACCGACACGATGGAATGGAAAACAACGGAAGTGGCCAAGTCATAATAACTAAGTACCCAGAACAACAGTCGTCCAGATTATGTTGTAGTCCAAGCTATCATTTTAATGACTTAACGGAGATAGAACTAAACAAACTGAAGACATCATCAATAGAGGTGGGTATAGTCATGTAGGACGGACACTAAAGATATTCTTCAACCGTTTGGTTTCCAAATAAAAACGTTGCCTTGAATGAAACCTTCCATACATGGAAATAGTATTGTGAATCGGCAATTCAAAGGCACTGTTCATCAAAGATCTTACATATTACATGTTCAAGGTTACTGTGTCAATTTCTCTGCGATTTTGTTGCCTGTTTATCAAATCGTTTCACCCTAAAGTGACAAATATCACCTTAGGAAAAGTGCTCGTAAGACAATTTTCATAGTTGATTAGATCGAGTCCATCACTTTAATTATACATGATGTGTTACAGGAATCTGCGAAGCTCTACAGAGAGATGGTTCAGAACATCAACAATACGTTCCTCTTGAAGCGATTGTTCATGTGTAAACTAACAGGAACTAAAAAGTGTGTCGTCCTACTTACGTTAGCTACGCTTGCCATTACTGCGTTGTCCGTCTTTGGACTTCTTTTGGTTGCACGACCAATCGAATATGACGACACGTTTCTGATTCTGATAGCAGTTCCCGTAGTAGTATTCATCATGGTGTCGATATTTGGACCTAGTTTGCAATTTTGTTTTTCGAACCGGGTATGTAATCTAATGTTTTATCAAACAAATTAGTAGTGCAATAGTATATATAGATAAAATAATAATTCTATAATCATGGCGTTTTGAATTGAAATGATGTATATGGAAAAATAAGTTGTTTATGGCCCTTGCGCTAACACTGACTTATAGGGATACTAAAAAAGCGGTATACGTAAACGGATACGTATTTACGTATTGAAAGGGGAGCGACCATTATTCATCAGGGGCGTAGGAAGCGGGGGTGGGGGGTGGGGGTAGGGGGATTCAGGGGGGGGGGGCAAGGGGCAAATATGTCTTTTTGCCCCCCATTTTCGCCGAGTGAAATGTTCTAAAAATGCACATTTGAAAGAAAAAAGGGTCCTCATGCACATTTTTGTACTTAATTTTAGAAAAAAAAAAACGTTCAAGCACGTAATGTTCAAACCTTTAATAATCAAAATTCAATACACACGAACTAGACTAAAAATGTCCATCAAGGGATTATACTATTTAAAAAAATGCTTCTTAAAAGATTTATTTGTTTATATGTCTTCAATTCATTATTACTTTGAGTTACACAACAATGTGCCGATGGTGTGAATCCGGTATGTTCAGATCGAGCAGTTACGAACTCACAATTATCATTTTTAAATGCAGGTAACTTTAAAGAGACAATTCGATCTAAGAGTACATTGAAACTTGCACATATTTCGGATACTAACCAGTTCTAATGGAAATTGGATTAGTTGGTTTAACTGTGATATGTCAGAAAATCCCACTGTAGTCAAATGTATGTGAACTGTTCAATCGCCATTACACACAGCCTTGTATGCCGAACCCTGACCCTTGCCTGTGTGGTAAAGAATTTTTTGTCTAGAACTTCTCAAAACGCTCCTTCAGTTGTGTTAACATTATTAGATGCATATTTTTGTTTAAAAATAATTTCATCAACTCCTCAGTGGTTATGTATTGCTTTTGTTTAACGTGCGTGACTTTGACTCGGGCAAGGGTACAGCGTACATGTTGTACCTGCTTAATCGTGTTGATCAATGATTTGGAATTTCAATGATATTAATTAAGATACTTAACAATGTTATGGAATTTGTCACTATTTCTTGTCAAATGTTTCATAAGGATTGTAGAACAATACATTTATGTTATATTTTGCTTCGTGGTTATGTAACGAATTAGCCTCATTGAATTGTCCCTTTGAATCGCAAATTTACCGTGTTAAGAACGCTTTAAAATCAGCAAAATACATTGTAAAACTCATCTTAGCCATTCCAAATCGTAATATTTTTTCTCGGGGGAGAAGCGAGTAGTCTTACAGAGATCATGATGGTTATTGACATGCTAAAGAGTATTGTACTTCTAGCATGCAAATCATGGTAGTATGAGTTTATTTTAAATTCAATATTCAAAACACGAAAATAGAAAGAATATTTTAAGAATAATGGTCACTCCCCTTCCAATACGTACATGTACATATCCGTATGCGTGTACGTATACCGCTTATTGTAAGTATCCCTGTTTATAACATTTATGTTTTGACCAGATAATAATGATTCTGTAATGTTAAGGTAGGTCCATACTTTTGAAAACCGCGCCAATTCATACGACGCTATACCGGAAGTTGCGGAGGTTGTTTTGAATTCCAGAATGGTTTCCGATACGCCACGACATCCCACTTGGATATTTTTTCAATAGGTGAAAATTGTGTACATGTAATATAGAATGTTTGAAATCATTAAATAAATCAAATAAAAACAGTGAAGTGAAAATGTTATGCTATCTCTGAGGTTTTTGCGGTCCCTGTCGTAAATGGGAATGGATTTTCAAACACCGGAAGCGCCGTTCGTCGCTATAAATGATAAGAGGGGACCGTCCGGATCGAAATTCCGGAATTCTAAAAAATCGCATACGGACTCCTTTAAACACAAAATTTGGAGAAAATCTTAAAAGCAAACAGACATAAACCAGATATTATATCACAAAAACATATGAACTAATGTGGAATGTTTTTTTTGCGGGATGATTTTCAATAAATAGTCAAATATGACCCACCTTAGCACTGGATGAAATGGGGGTAGGGTTGCAAGTTACAAACTTCAAGCTTACAAAATTGTGAAATTTTGATCGAGGACCCCATGTGTTTATATGATATTTGAAAAACATATTACCTTGGGCATATCATATACAAATATTGTGAAATTGACATGGGTTTTCATTTCATTTTTGGCCTATTCATCGATTTTTTACAGGCGAAAATATGGCAACACATGATAATTACGTATAGAAACGGTCCTGGGAAATAACAAAAATTAGCTAGCATTTGTAAAAATACAAGAGTTTTGTATATAGTTCTTTCGTTAGAAATTTAGTACAAAACATCAACAGCATCGAGACTACATTCACCCTAATATTACAGAAAACATAATTTTATGAGTTTTTCTATTTTCGGCCAGCAAATTTGCATGGATGGTATATTTCAAGCTCAAATATCTCAAAAAGTAATTCGAGAACACCTATTTATCTTTACAGATTTGAAATCTACATGAAAAATGCAAGAAAATAAGACCTGTTAGAAAAAAATGACATGTGTTTTCCCAAAAGTATGGAGCTACCTTATTACATGAGTTATTATTTCTTCTTTATTTCAGGCTGTTTATGATTCTCTTTCCATTCTACAAAAGAAAATTGACTTCAAATCACATAAATATCTTGTGTTTTATACAAACCATTACCCTTGTGTATCCTTTTTAACACAGAAACATGGAATATTTAGCTATCAACTATCAACTTTACTTAATCACGAAAACAATGTATAGAAAATCACCCTCAATGACAGGATGCAGGCGATATAATGACCTTTGAAATTAGAAATCCCATATAATGTTGCCCGTTACATTTTTACGTCTTTGCCGGTAATCTTTGCAAACCGGTCTTTCCACTCCCTTATTGCTGTAATCTAAGAAGGAGCAGAAACTACCACTTTTAAAGACTATGGTGTGTCATTTCATGTAGTAGTTTTATGGTTATAAATAATGACTACACTAATATCTGCTCTAAAATAAGTGAGGTATTAAACTGGTCAAATCACTAAATCATAAATTGTCGGATCTTTTGTGAGTTACTTGCATAATGTTGGATTTTTGAGTAACGATTAGTGTGCATTGCGGTGTCAGAAACGGAAACCAGCAGTGTTTATAACGCAGTATTACTAATCCTTGACCGACAAAGATTAGATTTGTGTACTACAACATGAAACCATGCTGGGTAAGTATATAACTTTATCTGTTTGTCTTTAGCTCTAAAGATCATCGTGTTGTTTACGTTAATATTATGCTTCAGTGTGTTGTCAGTATAATGGGGTATATTGCTTGGTGTCTTCGACGGCATGCTTTAGTGATATAGTACTATAAAATGGCCCATTATTCAAGTATATAAGAAGACACAACACGAATATACCGCAGTCTCCAAAAACACGCACCACACACATCATACACACTACACACCGCATGCATGGGAAACCGTCCTTTCATGACCCTGGCTCCCTTAATACTGAGCGCTATGCAGGAGCAGGAACTACCACTTTTATAGACTTTGTTGTTTCCTGGCCAGGAGAGAGAACCCACCAGACCGCTTGCTAATATATAAAACTTGTTGTTGGAACAACGTAACATCAGCATGTCTAATGGCGACCTCTGTAGCCTATATGGCTCCTTATCACCTTACAACAAGAGATCCTAAATGGATCTTGGCGCCCACTAAAGAATGATATAGTCTGTCAATGGAAAGAGAGTATCATTTTCACACTTTGACTACATATGAAATTTAAAAAAAGATAATTTCATTACTTTCTGAGATATATCAAGAACCAACTTCAATTATCAAAATCCAAGATGGCGGCATATTGGTCATCTTGTTCACGGATCGGTCTCAAAATTCAATATGCATAACTAGTCTCCTAGGTAAACCTGCACATTAATAGAAAGATCTCAGTACTTTCTGAGAAATAGCGGTAACAAAAATTGTGAAGGACGAACGGTCCACGGGCGAAAAGCGATTTTAATAACCATTGTGGGCTACAATTAACACTTAAGCTTTTGTAAATAAAAAGATTGGCTATTTTCAGCCTATCGGTAAAAGAAAGACAATTGCTAAAGCTTTCGCAAACAAAAGTACACATTTTTAGGTCATCTGACCCGAAGGGTCAGGATGACCTATAGTCATCATGTTTCATCCGTCGTCGTGCGCCGTGCATTAACTGTTCACATTTTGAACTTCTTCTCAAGTTCTACAGGTGCGATTTAGCTGAAACTTGCATGAAATGATCCTTACTTGGTCCCGTCAAAATTTTCGGGTGGATCCGAAATCCAAGATGGCCCCTATCTTGAAAACGCATTTTGAACTTCTCAAGTTTTACAAGTGCGATTTAGCTGAATCTTGCATGAAATGATCCTGACATGGTCTCGACAAAGTGTTGTTATTTTTCGGGTCGATCCGAAATACAAGATGGTCACCACAACCGCCGTCTTGAAAACACATTTTGAACTTTTTCTCAAGTTCTACCAGTGCGATTTAGCTGAAACTTGCATGAAATGATCCTGAAATGATCTCTGGTTGATCCCAAATCGAAGGTGGCTACCATGACCCCATATATGATTAATTTTACTATTGCCAAGGAAGTCAGATGACCGTTAATGCCCTTGGGCCTCTTGTTGCATTTTCCCGCGTTTCGTTAGTATAAGCCGGGAAAATGTTGTATAAAAGGCTCATGCTACTCGCTTCGTACGTAAGTTGGATCACGTGATAAGGGTAGGTTCGGGTAGAATTATCGTTATATAGCTGCCAGTCGTACAGGCAACAATTTTTTTAAGTCGTGATATTACACTGCAACGCCCTGGATTTATTTTTGGCTTTTTCATTTAAAATAATTTCGTTCTCATATTGTATATCTTAGAGCCATTAACGTTAACAGTTAATAATGGTACATGTACTTGTATATTTTGATCAGTCAACGGTTTTGCAGAGTTGTCAAAATTAAATATAAAAAATAAAGCATTTTTAATATCAAATAGTAATGTTTTATCTTTGGTTGTTAGCCCAGGACTGCTCTTTAAAATTAATTTCAATTTGTATTGAGAAATGACGTCATACATTTGTACAATACATAAAACAGTAATTTACAATAAACTCTGACTACTGTACGCGGCAGAAGAAATATTTGTGTGCGATTTGTTATATAGAAGTAGATAGTAGAGTTTATACAGTAGATTCTCCACTCTTTATATCGAAATATGATATTTCATTCGATCTTCCGCTCGTTATCATATTTCATCCCACACTACAGTACAAAAGATGCCTAGCCTATATGATCTAAGAAACAAACTGTAGGTTAGTCTACTCATCTGATATCAAAGTATTTCCGTCCTGGTTTGGTTTGGTTTATTGTATTTACTTGGTCCTATAAACAGCCAGGGTTATCTAAGGACATACGGACGTGTATTAATTGAGAGACTGCGGTATAATCGTGTTGTATCTTTTTGTAAAGTGATACTCTTGCCCTTCTTATAGTGCTATATCACTGAAGCATGCAGCCGAAGACACCAAGCAACACAACCTACCTGGACACATTACACTGACAACGGGCGAACCAGTCATCCCTATCCTTTAATCCTGACCGCTAAGCAGGACCTTTCTTTGTTTTGTTCGAGTAACGTCCTATTAACGACAATGACGATGACATCGATCGATGTAATATATTTTCCTTGTCTTGGGAAGCAATTTGTGGTTAGGAAACATCAAATATGACAATGCCTTTTGTCGGTGACCTTCATTTTGACATAATGCTTACTTGTTTTAAATGGGGAAATATAAATTATTATGAAAGGACCTCTTTCACGATCAATGGAAATTTTGCCCACGAACCAATTTTATTAAAAGTAAATGTTACATGTAGCAACAATAATACAAACCCTTGAAATACGTTTAAAAAATTCAAAAGGTCCCAGGGGCCTGTGCTGTGGCTAAATTAAAGTTGCCCAGTAGAGGTGTATGACAGGGTTCCCTTTTTGATCCAAAAAGGTATCAAAATAATGTTTTATGTCATCAAACTGTATTATTTTATGAAGAGTATAAATAATAACATGTTTTGATCACAAATATGTAGGTAAAATGTAGTAAATAAAATTTTGGCTACAATTTTAAGACCGAAAATATCGAAATTTTGGGTGTTATTTTTGGCCATATCAATTATTAACGATGGCATTTCACCCACTTCCAGTTTGAGTGCACCAAAAATATTTTCTAAAAAATTGGCTTATTACCTGAAGTATTTGTAGTGAAAATTTCAGAAAAATTGTGGACCGGTAAATTTGTCGTTTAAAAGTCTTAGAGAGGCAAGGTGTATTTTAAGTAATATTACACCATGGTCGCACCACGGCCCTTTGCAATCGTAAAATTAATAAAACAAAGAAACTAATTTCTTAATCATATTTAATACTCATTAGTTACATTAAACGTAAAGTAATATGATTTTATAGCCTATATATAGTATAATTATCAAAATATTGAGTCACAAAAAACAAAGTATTTCGGAATTTCAGGGCATTGTCATCCACTTTTCAAGCTAGATGATGATTGCAACTGCATTCTCAGAAATATTTGTTTTGTTTACAGCTGAAAGGCATATTAAGTAAAATGCTAACAAAATTCAGAAAAAAATGGGTGGGAGTAGATTATTATGTAAGAGAATCAAGTTTGTATCAATTTTCACACATCCAGTATATTAGTACATATATGTATAATGTTGCTTTTTAAAATATTGTGCTTTCAAAGTGCTGGCAATGGCATCAAATCACGCCATTTCAAGTTTTTATGTTAAAAAATCAAAGACAAATTGATATATGACATATTCCTGTTCAGATATTGTATTAATTTCACTATATTAAATATTTCTTAGCAGTTTAAGATTTAGATTGTTCAAAACATTTTGTGAGCAATCAGAAACATATACCTATAGAGATTCCATTTTTACGGTCGGCAGATGAATAACTTTGGTATGTTGTAAAAGTTCAGTAATTTTCCGATGGTTTGAGTACGATTTCGGATAGAAAAAAATAATATTTTAACTTTTTATTAATAAAACAAAACGCACTTCTGGTTTTAAATGCCCGCTTTTTGAAAAACTAGGTAAAATTGCTTATTTTCATGCTTTCAAAAATCATATTAAATAACATCAATCTGGAAAACTGGTCATATCAAACCATGATATAATGTTTAAACTTTGTGCAGATGCAAAAATATAGTGTTTAAAAGAATACACTTAAAAGTAGTTAGCCAGGGCAAAATGCCTATAAACCGGAGGCCCCTCTGCCTGTCAATAAAAAGACAAAGAATGAGTTTCCAATCTCTATGTATATATGTCTCGGGATCAACCAACTGAAGTTTGATTTCAAGTTTTTGTATTTTCTTCAGAATTTTCATGAATCCCATAAAGGTTAACTCAGATTTTTTTTCCAATTTAAAAACTAACAGCATCTTTTATTGTTAATGAAACAGTCAAACGTTTTTGAGGTCCACAGTTTTATTTTTCATAATTAGCTTTGTGTATCATAAACACATCCTACTATCAATCAAAATAGCTAAAGGTATATCATTTCAGGTATCACATTTTGATTTTATAAGAAATTTGGTTGTAACAACATGAATTATACATGTCAGGGAGAGCCAAATAAATTACTTTATACGTGACACAAAGCTAAATAACATACAGTATATGTAATACACTGCATCTAAATGATTTCCAGTTTAATCAGACACTCTCATTTTCTGTCTAACTGTTTCTCCATTATTTCTGTACGATTATAACACATTCGCTAATAAACATTTCAGAGATGTTTTTGTCCATAAGGAATACTTCAGAATTACTAATAAAATTCATATATTCTAAACTCAAAGTCAGTTTATATAGTATTATATGGAATAAGACGGTTTCATCGCCACACACTCTTTACCACGGCCGAATATACATAATGTACATGTACTGTGATCGAAGCCTTTCTTTTGTGTATAATACTCAGTAAAGCTATTTAATTTTCTAATTTTCAAATAGTACTAACATGGAAATCAAATATAATTATTGACAATAAAGATATAATCAAGTGTTTACAATCTACTTACAATTAACGTTTATTTTCATTATTAAAACTGCTACATTCAGTTAGTTATTTTGCAAGATTAAAGAATTATTTATTATGTATCTAAATCTAAAATGATATATAAATGAGTTTCCCGACCAAATTAAACTTAAAATCTAAAACAAGGTAATAATCTTAATATGTTAAAGTGATGAGATTTACATTTGTTAGCATAAATAGACATAAATGTTAATCTATCAGAAGTGTTAGCCCTGCAAATAATTGAACTACTGTGGGTTTGTAACATGACCCATGTAACCTGGTAACTCTTCCCTCTCAAACCACAAAGTTACAGAATCCCTTTTTAATCACCCTCTTCACTGTAAATATGCTCTATAATTACAAAATAAATCATTAGAACATGACATATTAGTGAAGCTATTTCAAATGCAAAATAGCTTATTATGGTCTTAAAACACCTAAACGTTTTGTAATTTTGATTATGTAAAACTTAATTTTTCTACAAGGTATCACTAAATAAATCAATTTGGAATCATATCAAGCGTTACAGAGTATTGGATTATATATTAATGTTAACACACTAAGTTTCGTGATGAATGATCCAAAATAAGCATATTCATATCATTATGTAATGTTACTAAAAATAGACTTTGTCATATTATAACCTTTAAACGACAAATTTACCGGTCCACAATTTTTCTGAAATTTTCACAATATTTACTTCAGGTAATGAGCAAACGTTTTAGAAAATATTTTTGGTGCACTCAAACTGAAAGTGGGTGAATTACCATTGTTAATAATTGACATCGCCGAAAACAACACCCAAAATTTCGACATTTTCGGTTTTGAAAATGTAGCCAAAATCGTATTTGCTACATTTCACTTACATATTTGTGATCATAATATGTAATTATTTATACTCTTTAGAAAATAATACAGTTTGATGACATAAAACATTATTTTGATACCTTTTTGGATCAAAAAGGGAACCCTGTCACACACCTCTACTGGGCAACTTTAATTTAGCCATAGCACAGGCCCCTGGGACCTTTTGAATTTTTTAAACGTATTTGAAGGGTTTGCATTTATGTTGCTACATATAACATTTAATTTTAATAAAATTGGTTCGTGGGCAAATTTCCATTGTTCGTGAAAGAGGTCCTTTGTATGACGTTGTATTTATTTTCTGGATAACCATCAAATAATGTTACATTTATGTTTAGATATTCGAATTATGCCTGTACAATATAGATGGGATTTTGTGTGATTGACAAAGCAGTAAGAAAAAGTTAAGTTCTTGCGAATCAGTTTATCCTTTTCGAGACATATATGTGTATATGTATATATATATATGACAACTCAACTAATGCAGTAAATGCAAACAGTTTTTTAATATTTCAAAAATCAAAATAATGAAGGTACTCGTTACATGATAACTGTAACATCACCAAATAATTATGTTGATCTGACGAGTCGGATCACAATCTGGTGTTGCGTAGATTGAAAACAAACTCGAACGATCTGGCTCGCAAGATAAACTCTTATAGGTATTAATGCTTTTATATCGAAATATGTAAAATTGTACGTCATTAAATTATAAAATTGAGCTCTATATTTAAATTTCAGGATTTCATTGAGAAAAGAGCGCGAAAGCAATGGCCAAAATCTTCAGATGAAGAAATAGCTGTAGGTATTGTTTATGTATTGTTTGTTTGACCATTGTGTCATCCTAATAATGATCAGTATTGTAACCAGATATCACCGATATTTTTTTTTATTTTGACGAGAAGCTAGCAGCAATTGAATGAAATAACGTGTAACTCCCACCTCGGGCTCATTACCGAAAGTTCTATTATTTTAATAAATGGTTAAAATCTATTATCGTTTACTGATTTGCATAATTGGCCTCATAGTTTAGCACTTAGTAAACCAAACCAAAACCTAGAACTAGAGTATGGTGATCTTGCCTAAGGAAGTACATGTACGTAACGTGAAGTTACAAGCATGTCTTATTTAGATTCATGACATTAACTTAAATTTGAATGCAAAAGACCAACAGGCCTGTATCGATCACCTAGTCAATCTGACTTAGAAACTGGCAACAACAGAGGCGTGTATTACATTATGGATTCAATTAACACTCATGTCACACTTCAGGCCTCCGGGGGTCCGCCAAACCCTCATAAATTCCTCTCCAATAAGGGTATTACATATAACATTAATCAGATGGTATGAATTCACATACAAAACATATCAGTTGATTATTTCATTTATAAGTTCATCTTGTCGAAATGACCAAGGTCAGCTTATGCGATACCGCGGCGTCTTTCAACATAAATTTCTTCATAACAGCTGGTCGAAATTTAACCAAATATGACTGTAAGCATCCTTATGAGATGAGGACTAAAAAGAGGCACGTAGGGCCCGTATCGGTCACCTGGTTTGTGTGGTGTTATTCGTTATATAAAGTTCATTTATGTAATACGGACTACAACTATGTCCAATACGAGTATTTTGATACAGAATATAGGGAATCCTCGTTCTGGCATTCGCGGACTACCGGCAATGATGGTAACATAACAAGCTATATGTACCGTATCAGAGTATGATTTCTGTAATGTGGCAGATTACCTGAATAAATAAGTTGATAAACAGTTTGTAATGCCACGGTATGAACTATAAAAACAGAATCATTGTTTATTTTGTATTTTGGACCAGACTGTAGAGCGTTAGAATTGTACCTGCTGTCCCTATTGCATAATCGTAAAAGGAGACTAAATCTATGACCTAAAACGCGATTCCAAATAAGATGAAACTATTTCACCTTTCCAATTTAAGCCATTAAGAAGCGATTTTGAGTCATTTCCTACTTTTTTTTCGAAATTGGGATACTTTGAGGAAAGGATATTGGTATATGTTTATCTTTTCCTTGCCTTCACATGTAGCACATTCCCTACAATGTCTTATTATTCTACACTGTCTGCCCTTTCAATGTAGGGAATTCCCTACATTGTAGAATTTCAAAAAACGCCCGAAAGGTTAATAAACCTTGCGTTTCAATGTAGCGAATTCCCTGCATCATCTGGAATATTGAGATGCAAATACCCATGACCTTTCAATGTAGCGAATTCCCTACTTCGTACAAATTTGTGGAAAATCTCAAAAGCTTCATATACATGGATTACTAATGTAGGGAATTCCCTACATCGTTTGAAAAATTCAGAAGCAAAGATTCCTGGCCTGTCAATGTAGCGAATTTCCTATATCGTACAATTTCTAAAAACGCCTGAAAGGTTCATATACCTTGCGTTTCAATGTAGCGAATTCCCTACACACCTGGATTATTGAGATGCAAAGATCCATGACCTTTCAATGTAGCGAATTCCCTACATCGTACAATTTTGTGGAAATCTCAAAAAGGTTCATATACATGGGTTTTCAATATAGGGAATTCCCTACATCGTTTGAAAAATTCAGAATTAAAGATTACTGGCCTGTCAATGTAGCGAATTTCCTACATCGTACAATTTCTAAAAACGCCTGAAAGGTTCATATACCATGCGTTTCAATGTAGCAAATTCCCTACATCACCTGGATTATTGAGATGCAAAGATCCATGACTTTTCAATGTAGCAAATTCCCTACATCGTACAATATCCTAAAAGGGTCCGAAAGAGTCATAAACATGGATTTTCAATATAGGGAATTCCCTAAATCGTCTGAAATATTTAACCTGGCTTCTCAACGTAGTAAGTATCTTACACAGTCTAAAAATTGAGGAAGTCCTGATATATACAATACGTGAAATGAATCAAAACGCAAACATTATTACATAATTATTACATTAACGTATAACCTTTGTTAATTTAGAATGTTACTTAAAGTAAAGACCATCAACATCATTGAAACTGGCCATGGAATGCTAATTATTATGGTAATGTTTATAACGCCATTTTTACCGTTAAGGGTGACGCCTTTTTTATCAATTTCACATAACGGGGGACGATTTATAATAAACATGACGACGCCAGATACAGAAGAAAGATATTGCGGTCAGTCTTGCTTTTTTGTTTCTTTATTTATAACCTAATTCAGCCAATAGTGAAATTGAAAATTTTTGTTATTGCATTTTCATAATCATCCTCTTTCATACATTTATAAATTGACAGAATGTGTTCTACCTATTTGTAAAGTGGATGGTGTTCTTATTGCATTAAGATCACCTTAAAAATTTTGTCATACATACTGTAATATATGGAGGATGAAGATCATTACATTGAAGCGTTTATAATGTGGAGATATATACCTGAAGATTCATTCACATTTGTTTGACAATAAAATAATATAAAATAAATGTTGTCATTACAAAATATTTTCATTTTGTGATGTTACTATAAATAAAAGATACCAGGTACTTATAAGTTTGTCATCAGTAAACTTGACAATTATATTGGGTAACGCTGTTAATACAACTCTGAAACTCGACAACAAAGCTTATTACGAAGTTCTGGTTTTGCAGAAATTATATTTCATCGTGCCAAAAGCTCTTGTCAGATTGGCAGAAGGCATAAAATGCCATATAATTAGAAGTGCCAATATCAAATATAACTGCTTAAAGGGGTTGAAAGCGTCAATTATTTACAGGAATTCGTCAATGTTGTTGCATTACTTATGTTCCTTCCAATATTTCATTTAAATTTCGCCTTTAAACTTCGCATTTCTAATTTTTTGTTTTAAACGAAATCATGCGGAACTTCTCAGTAAAGATATATGTTAGGAAATAAAATATTTGCTATACAATAAAAACAAATGTTCAACACTAGTAATCATTCCCTGCATTTCTCGGCTTTAATATTGCTTTATGAGTAGCGGCCATGTAGTCGAACGAAAGTGCTGCCGAGACGCAATTTTTCAATTCGAAATAAAATTGGTTAAAATATAATTTCAAGTCTGAAACTGAACTTGTTTGAACTTTCTCTAAGGTGTTATTTGTTTACCAAATGTTAAAAAATATTTGTATTGCGAAGGTAACACAATTAGACAGATGTGCGTCATTTTATTCCAAAGTCTCCAAACGTAGTCTAAGAAAAATGGGCGCAACAGTTTACCCACTCGTGTGTCACGGAGAACTGGTCCAGCTAACAATGCAAATCATTCTTTATATTATTTGGATTTACCACAATAGAAATTCATTGAAATTAATATCAAAGGTGTGTGAAAATGATGATATCATTTATCGACTAGAGAGAAGTCCGTATTTTCCTTCTCAAAGATGTCATAATGATATATTGTCTATACATTTCCCTGCATAATATATACATAGGAGGATATTCTGCCTGTAAAAGAAATTTCAAATTAGAATGTTATAAATTTTTAATTGAGTTAGATATATGTCATTTGCATTTTGAAATGACAGTAATAAAACAAAAAAGGAAATATAATGCAATTCAAATTTACTCATGAATTATAACTTGTAACTTGTGTTTGAAAATAAGATGAAACAACTTATTTGAAAATTTGCAATCATCAATAAATGTCTTCCACTGGGATGTGACTGTTGATATTGGGTTTGAGTGGATACTCAACAATATATTTGAAACAATTTTACACTCCAAATTCATAGAGATTTTTCTATGTAGTAATCACCGTCTACTATGTAACTGCTGTGCGTGACAATTATATTTTCGGCGTAGTTTGGATCTGGTAATTGCGTGTGATCGTGGACTACTACTGCAAATATCGGTTATATATAACATTTTCAAGTCACAACATAACTAATCGCTAATAATATGAATACTTATATCTTGGTGGCGCTACCTGTGAAATACAATGACCATTGCTTAATTTCGGGAAAGTATTGGATAGTTGACAGTTAAAATATATGTAATTCGCCTCACTCTTTAGGAAACTAGGATTAATTGTGCAATATTTTGTCCTGGTCATTAAAATGATATGTGAAGTCTATTAATTATTTAAGTAGCTCAATAAATTTTGATGAGTGTATCCTTTTAGGTTCCTTACGCCTCTGTTTTGTTATCCCAAACATATAAATGTTTTATTTGAAATCACAGAGGTCCAAATATCATTTTTATATGATTTGGACCTATATTTATATGTCCGTAGTCCAATCATCAAATTATGTTTTCTTTAAATTCGTCAGCTTTTCATAGATTCAATTACAAGCAGACTTTTAAATGTTACTATTGCAATATGTGGACTATACAGCCATGTTCCAGAGAACGTTTTACAAAGCTATAAGATACAGTGGTGCCTGCGATAGTTATTTGAAGACGATTGACTTAAAGGGACAATTCAGTATAAGATTGCATTAAAATCTGCACATATATCGGAAACAAACCAAATCCATTGTCAGTTAGAACAATATATCTATACCATATCTTGTTTTGTATTTATATATGTAACAGCTTCAATGAATTGTCCCTTTCCCTTTCAAAAATAGTTTAAATTATTTTAGCTTAATTTATGCTAACAAATTTTCGCTTTACGTCCCGTCGAAGTCAACATTGTTTGCGATACACCTTATGGAGTATAATAAATGAGGCAAGTTTCCAGGGTTTTTAATGGTTGTCGTTAAAGAATGCTTAAACATTTGGGGGATGAGTCTAATCTGTCAAATCTGGAAATCACTCCCCAGATTAGAGAGGTCAAACCCCTATTATATTATAATGACTGTCTAGTGATTAGGCTGTGGTTAATTTGTAGCCCTCTCATCAAAAAGTGCCCTCTGTGGTCTTGTAGTTAAATTAAGGATATTTACCTTTAAATCAATAGAAAGTAAAAGAACAATACGTGATTTTTCAGAAATTGTGTTAAAGTGCTAAATTATTTTTATTGTTTATTGTATTATGGTAAAATATGGTACGGTTGTTTTTTTTTCAATTAGACAAAGCAAATCCCAAAAATGGATGTTTGTTGTTGTTCAGAAGCATGCTATTTTTCAGCACTTATGTGAAATTCCATAATATATTATATTTTTTAGTACATAATGGATTATTTTTAATTTTTGTTTTACCAAAATAGCCATTTTGAATATTCACCAAACGTATAAAAATGAAATATGCTATTTGGAGTTATCTGCTTTTCCATTTCTTAAAATATTTGCTCAAGAAATATATAAATTTTCATATGGATACAATATAATATGCAATAAACATAATCGGCCAAATTTGCATGCATGATCTTAAATGCAATGGACAAAAGGTCATATTTAAAGAATCTAATCTCAAATTATTTTAAGGTCAATAGTAGAGTTTTCTGTGTCTGAAAAGGGCTTGAATGTTAAAATTCACATATTAGTCCAAAACACATTTCACAATTTTCATTGCTCAATGATTTTTCATTCAATTAATTATTTTCGTTTCAGTTTATACAGTATGTACAATTATTTTTGTACCGCCAGTATTACAAATGAGGCATACATCGCTCTTTTAAACATGTCATTTGTGTGAATTTTCCTATGGTCCTGATCTTACGAACAATTTTTCATGATTTTGGATTTTTCAATATTTTCCCCCTGATATAGTACCGAGAACTATTATATTAAAAACCAAAACACATCTTTTATTGCAATTATTTCTAAGTTAGGCTAATGTTCACTAACTTCACTCGACTATGATATAAGGCAGATTAGTTGTGACCTACAAGTTTACTCCTAAAGTGTGGTCATTAACATTAATGAGTGGTTATTACACCATACCATCAGATAACACTATGGCTAGCCAGTGTTAATGAGGGATCCAATGGCGAGACTAATTCTCCTACTGGTCCTGGTGTATCAAATTACAAACTCCATCCGGATTTGACCAGTCTCTAGAATCAGACATGTAGTAGAGAAGCCAAATTTCAGTGTTTTTTCAATATTCTATCGAGATACTGGTGGTCAGTCTAGGGACCTACACGCTGGACCAGTCCCTGATGATGATTTAATACATAAATGTTATTCAGATAGCTGCCGATAAGCCCCGCCCCCTTAGATACTGTCGCTACGCACCCAAAGCTACTTCAAAGATGACAAACGCTCCAAATAAAGATATCAGTAACTGATAGAAAGTGTAATCTTTCTTTGTGCCAGACAGAATTACAATCTGATTTAGAGATTGTTTTCTTTAAATCTTGGTTACAATTGGTCTTTGGTTTTGCTAACAATGAAGGGTTCGACGTATTTTCATTAAAGGTGGCCTCAGATATTGTACAGGTCACGGGCAATTTTTACAAGATGGTGCATGTCATATTGGGGGCAGTTTATAAATACTGGACATCGCCGTCAATTCATTCTCTCGATTCACCTGTACAGTCTGGAATGTCTTCATGTGGCTTTTACTTAATCATTTTATTTCTGTTTTTCTCTTTTTCTATCTATTTCTTCAAGTAAAGGTTCGCTGCTCATCTGACTTAAAATATTTTAAATATTAAAGTCGATTTATTAGAATATCATCAAAAACAAACGACATGAAATCCATCTATATTTGAAAATTAAAAATTTAAAAGGTATTTCAACTATTGATGAAAGCAAGGACGTAGATGAAGTTCTTTAACATATAAATACGTTTTTATTTCTTCAATTTGTTTTGCTATCACTTGATATTGCATTTAAATGTATAGATTATGTATACCCCGTCGCTGATGAAAACATGGGCTTAATAAAGAAAATAACACCAGCGATAGTTGACCAATCTTGGAATATTTATGATTGTTAATATGTTGACATATCATCGATAACCGCTGTTACAAGTTTTTGTATTTTTTTATTGTATATTATTCGGTGTCTTTGCATGTGGCATTTTAATAAAGTAATAGCTATCTTGATATTTGGAAGAAAAACAACTCATCTAGTTTAGGTGTTTCTCATGGCACACAGGAAAACGTAAATTTCAACGAAAGTATGTAGATTTATACGTGTCCGTGTTGGACAATGCTTTCTTGTGCGACATGAAGGCGGCCGAGTCGCCGACTGAACGGGCTGTCTCTAACATGTATGACAGTGTTTAGGTTTATGACCCCCTAGTCTCAGACGAATTATTGCCGCTTAATTAATGTACGGCCACTCGAAGGTTTCGCCGGTCTGGGGGTCCTTTATTGTGTATCCACGGACATCATAAACTTATTCATAGTCATTGATTTAATGTTATGTGTATATCAGATTTTAGCGTTTCCCCCCGCTAGTCGTTAACGTGAACTGTCACTAATTATAACGTTACATATCTGTAATTACATCTTTATTATATCATTAGTGTAGGCCTGTTAACAATAACACAACAATAATACAATCTAGTATTTAAATTCTGTTGAGAAAATTGGATCAATAGCTTAAAGTTTAAAGATATTTTTGTTATGAATATTTTTGATTTTAGGAAGAGTTTTTAAAGTCCCAATATCCGTATCTGTCTTATTTTTTTCATGATTTCGAAGAATGTTGTAAATCATGCAAATACAGGACTAAATCGAAGTCAGGATGAGCGATAATGATTCGGAAACTTTTAATAAAAATCAAATAAATATTGAACATCGCTAGGTGGGTCCCATTAATCAAACAAGTCGAAGTTGGCCGACATTATAACGTCGTTGCCGATAACGTCATAAGACTACCATAACTATATGTAACGTCTGTCCGAACTCTTCCGAAGACGGGTCATGAACTTTCTGACTTCCGTTCGGCAATAATCGTAACTTCCATGGTATTCAGTTTAACATGAAGGCATGTTTACAAGTATCGATTGTACCAAAGTTATTAAGAAATCATTTTAAATATATCTCTTATAACTTAATTTCAACTTCATCTACAAATACTAACAATATCAGTGGTTCACTGCCACATTTGTAATACCTGGTATCCTTGTTCGGTTACCTTCGAAACAAAGAATCTATTGAGTCATACAACACACCACTTAGGTCATTTGGTTTTGTCTTGTTGAATAATACATACAATCAACTATTTCCTACAGTGTATATTAAATTTGAAAGAAAAAAACATTTTGATTTAATAATTATTTTACGGGAGTACTATACGGCAAGATTATGGTGTGTAATATTGACTGCTTAATAATTTACTTCAATATATAACAACACCTGATCAAGTTTAAAAAGTGATTAGTAAATGATGTTTTTGAAAACTAGCCAAAGACTTTGAAATAAATAAAATGATTTCGTGGATTTGATGATTTTTCTATATTTTACCAGGAGGAAGCGGAACAATATACAAAAGTAATCTTTGTAAAGAGGATTAAATTGTATGAATTTAGTAATTTTACCTTTGGATACACGTACCTGATCATGATATGCAGTATTGTTTTTTCTTGAACATTCTTATTTTCCCTCCAAATTGAAAAACGGCCAGCCCTTCTTAATATACCATACTGAATCCAATCTAAAGCCACGCCGCCCAGAATGGGGGAACCTCCCGAAACCGATCATGGTCGGTGCATATAATTTCGGCCGGTTTAGAGAGGGTTCGGTTTGGAGAAGTGAACCGAATACCGATCATCACGATCCGGATTTAATCGATCGGAAGTCGTTTTTTACATTAGTGCACTGCATGTATGCCTAGTGTTCGTTAAAACCGACCGATATTGATTGTTAATGTGAATGTTATCACAAAAGAGAAAATCATACGTTTAAAAGGAATGGATTACAGCAAACTTGACTTTGCTACCGCTTATAAATGTAGTTTAGTTAGTTGCGTGAATGTTCTTGGGGATGTTCTCGTCTGCAACCTACATACGACCGATCGCTTCCGGTTACGTCAAGAATCAAATTATATGGTCTAATTACACGATGATCAGTCGATGCCGGTCATTATATGACATAGTCATTTTCTAAAACAATACATGGCTTCGGCTTCTTCATACAGATAATTTACGTTATCCGACAAATACAAATGTAAATAAAAAAAACCCGTGTAATTTGAATACGAAACTTTCTCTTTATTACTAGCTCTGCTTGTTTTCCTACAGTAAACAAACCGCGTGCACATGGTAGACCTTCGTTAGATATCTAAACAATAGGCATGATTAAATAATTACACCACCATCTCGGGTATAATTACCGTGCACATATACCTATAGCTTTTACACCTGTATACATGCCCCAGGACATGGCATGCGACAACTATGGTACAGGTACGTGTGTATTTCACGGTCGGTTGATCAGACCTCAATGCAATCTATCGGTGTCGCTCAGGTAAGGCCGGTTTTCAGAAGTGTATTTTAGTTACATTTGACTATTCCGATCTTAAAATCGGTCCGGTATTCGGAATTGGGAGGGATCGGTTTTGGGAAGTTTTATATACTATTAATAAAGAGGAATTCATTCCGTACATGACATCCATGTTCGGTTTCTAGAGGTGATCGGTTTTGAGAAGGTTCGGTTTTGGGAGGTTCCACTGTATGTGTTTACTGTATTGGTAATCGAAACCCGATCTCTTGTCTTGACTCGACGCGCTGATGTGGAATGTTATACACCACAAATTGAATGTGTCCTAGTTTAAAAGTCCACTATCTTTCTGAAACGACATTTGATTTTTAAAATGGGAATGTAAAACTAAATTATTATAAGTTTGTACTGTAGAGTCGCAATAGTTATTAGCTAACCGTTAATACCATGCTTATTACCACCTTCTAAATAGTTTGATTAAAATCAATATTTTTTTATATAATTTGATATATTTCATAAGGCGTGTATTCTTATGTTTCCCGCCGCAGTCCTAATATCACTGCGCGTTATAGCTTTATATCACTGCGCCAGACAGCAAAACAGTGAAATGAATCTGCACTGCTAAGTAACATACATTACGCAGGGAATCTTGCTTTTTTAATGTTGTAAACTCAAATTCAGGCCATTGATATATATTTTCTTATGTTAGTATTGTTTGAAAGATTTTTTTTTATTTCGGAAAGGTAGTGGGCCTTTAACATAGTATTAAAAAACGAAAAATACTATATAGCTTTGCCCTTTATATTAATGGTTGTCATCCATTATATCTAGGCTTAGCTATATATATAGGTGATTAGCACGCCGTTACGCCAAAAACATGTAAATATGTTATTGTATATTACATGTATTTTACTTACGAGCGTTGCATGGCAAAGAATTAATCACTACGATGTGTACTAAAAGTGTTACCCATGTAATTAAATTTTAAAGCTGAAACAGAGAAAACAAAAAAAAGGATTTACATACCAAACAAAAATTTCTTTATGGCGAAATTATTTTGACGTTGACCAAACCTTAGTTGATACACGTAAAATGCATCCAAATCTGAGAAGTTCGCGTTCTGTACCGCGGACTTTCAATTTACTATTTGTATATCAAAATGTATATTGTTTGAACTAAGGACTTGCGGATTTAATAATTTGATGAAAAAGGTTCAACTGTTTTCAACAACAACACAAACCTCCCATGCTCTTTGCGTTAAATTCAAATATGTGACCGATTTAAGTCTTTAAATATCGATTGCTCATCAGAAAAGTCTTGGTTCTCTAAGGACGAAAACATCTACGGTATTTAAATCATTGTGAAGTAGGTTACTTTTAATTTCACCTGTACTTCAAAGTACACGTGTGTATATATAGCACTGAACGTTATAAAGTTACGACTTTTTGTGAAACTCGTTTTAGACGTAACGTATATCTACATGTATATTTATGACCTTTAGTAAAACACAGTCAGGATTTGGAATCTGAATTTCTCGTACGATGAAGGGTGAGTACAAATCCATTTTCTGATCTCAGGACGGATATTTGTCTGTTCTTGACTATATCGGCTTCCGATCGCGAACGATGGCCCACGGACGTGTATGTAATCGACAAAAACAAATTAGTGTCATCACAAATCACAATTTACAGCACGTGCAATATACATAATAACTTATTTATATATTATATGCGTATTGGCGTGTAATGATCATCATACGTGTCCAGAATCAAACTTTAATGGAAGTAAAACAAAAATCAAAACATTCTCCAAAGAAAAATCATGAGTTTGGAGTCTCTATATATATATTCCAACGAGTTTTGATCAATTAATGAAATGGCTACAAGAGTTGCCGATGTTGTGATCATCTTTGATCACTGAAATGCCTTTGTAACAGTATACCAAAACTTCTAGTTATATTTTATGTAATTTTCACAAACCGGTATAAAATATACTATGTGTGAATATGGATGATATACGCTATATACGATGCTTTAGATCCACCAAAATCACCGCATATCATTCTGATAGAGGGAAGAAATATCATGCATTTTAAAAAACGGCAACAGATCAACGTCATGTTTAAAAGAATTCGGGCAATATCGGATACCCGAGTTTTATCACGTGCCTAACATCAGCGATTGCGTTCATGTATCACGTACGAACATCGCTATACCCGTACAGATTGGAATAGATCGGAACTGTTATGAGATTTCCAAGCTAGTTCAAACTTTAAACACGACTAAAAGTAATAGGCTAGGAAAAATCATCTTGTTGTCTGACATTCTCATACATATTTACAGTCATATAACCTCAAATATGGAAACTTCAAATACGAGAGGCGAAGAAAAACACTTTCAATGTTTTTCTTATGTGAAAAAGAGACAAAGATCTTAACGAAACTACTGTTTATTTACAACGTCACAAAGATTGACAATGATATTTAGATCTTTCACGCCCACATTGCTTCTTTTATACGTGGCCCAATACGTACGGCTCCAGCTTGCGTTCAGTAGGCCTTGATCTTTCCTATCTCGGAATCCCAAAGAAATTTCCATGTGGTATTTTCTCCTTGACGTAAAAAAAGTTTGTTTTTGTTTTGAAAAAATGAAAAAGATACTTGGCATTCAATGGATGGGGGTTGTTTGTACAATATTGTACCATATAACAGAGAGAACGGTAATTGAATTTTAAATCAGAGGGCTTACATTCATTTTCTTCTACGATAAAAATGGACCTGAATTCTTTTGGCATCATAGCAATTTTACGAAAGTGTTTTAATTGTCAATCTTTTTAATGTGTAAACTACATGTATATCGATATTTTTATACCTGTCCAAAGACTGAGATTTTGTATTTATAACCATATAAGTAATTATTAAAATTCTACATATATATTTATCCTAATTGTTAATCAAATTTACATTTGTTCAAGCTATGAGTTTAAAACACTACAGCTCGAAATCAAATAGGAAAGTTTCTGCAAAATTTGTTGATTTTTCCCAAAGGCTTTTCAAGTTATTATCGATGGATTGAGTACGTAGTGCACAATTTGGAGTCGCGTAGATATGCTGGTCTGAATCATTGTACTGCTAGTTTTCAGCACATGTATCAAACCTTATGAACAATTAAGGTTTGGCCACATACTGTATCGCTTTGGTACTGAGTATAATTGATTCAAATACGGTGTTGATGTAAGCTTACACGAACATTAAAAAAATAAGCGTTTTTATCGGAAAGCCTAAAAGATACGATGACGTCGAAATTAATACATGTCAACACTCTCCAACACTGTGTTGTTTGCAACTAATACATAATGGTGTGGGCAACACCCTTATATTCCGAAGACCTAATAGTCCGAGATCAAATAATCCGAAGGCTTGTTACTCCAAACATTAGTAAATATAAATTATATAGTTGTTTTAATTTACTCAATTGCGATAATTGGGAATATAAAAAAGTATAAACATTTTTCTGCACTAGGGCCACAAGGGATCTCCTTGCCAAATACCATAAAATATTGTTAGAAAACAAAAAGTCAGTACACTAAGAAAGGTTAAAGAGATAAAAAGTCCATATCAGGTAGTAATAGTTGAATGAAGTCGGAGCGTAGACGGATTTTGCAAACTGACATTTAACTATACAATTTAGCTCCTGAAAGAGACACTACATTTTTTAAGCTTATGAGATGTCTATGACAAACCAAGTTGCGTCGATCGAGTAAATAAGCAAATTATCTTAAATAACTTATATAGTGCACTTGAATATAATATAACTGCGTATAAGATACGTTATATGTTTGTAAGGTATTTAACATGCTTGAAACTTATAAAATATCTCATGTAATCTATACATTTTGTATCTGCTAAAACATTCAATGTCTTATAAACGAAACATATACAATATATGTTATTTTTCATTGTAAGAGATCTTACATATTGAATAAGTTATGTCATATACTGTACATGTATTAGATATTTTCAATAATAAAGGAGATACATTGTATTTCATAAACTTTTTACTAATACATCGCATTTATTATACACATTTTATACGTTTTTTTCCCCAATATCGTCCCATAAAAGTACAATCGCCGTATTTTGGAAGGAAAATAAAGATGCATTACGAGTCTAGTCCCTATCATGAATATCAGAAATTCCGTTCACAAGGGAAACATTACAGAAATCAATGAATCGGAATCGAAGAAACGGACACAATATACAAATGTATATATACATTTCAATGCATATGGTTTTAAGGTCACATTATAAGGATTTGATACATACATTACTTTCGTGTTTCTATATTGATTGTTTATATGACAATTCTTATTTCAAGAGCTAGTCCGTATTTGACGCCGCTCAACGTCACGTTAGTGTAACATTATCATCAGTATCTTGCCTATATATATATATGTATATCCAGATCCAATGTTTTCCAACAGTGCATAAATTCAAAATTATTCAGTATATGATTAAAAAATTCAGTCAGGTATCGGAAGTTTTTTTGAATTGTTTTGTTGGCAAAGTTCCAATTATTTACTACCCTTTCTTTAAATGCTAATTTCCTCTATAAGTTTAATTTACATATTCCCTTCTCGACTGGTTGGTTGTGGCTTCTTATTCTCTTGTTTGCGTTTTTATGTATAGCTCAACCGGCCCTTAGGGCGCGGCGTCCGTCTGTCCATCCGCCCGTCAATATTTCGCTACTAATGAGTTCTGCACGGATTGTAACCAGATTTGGTCAAAAACATCCTTGGAAGGAGGGGACTAGAGGTTTTATAAATTTTGGCCCAAACACTTTGGAGCAGAAAGAGTGGGGCCCAACAGAGAAATTATAGGGAAGTCCTTCAGAAATACACTTATACTTGCTCCATATTCAAGGTGGGCCATAACAAGGGCTTTGTACAAGTAACATAAATATTTTTTCGTCTAGATATGTGTATGTTCTCCTTATTATTCCCGTTACTTATTACTCCGGTTGGCTTAACTTACTGATTCATTTATGTGATCTGTGGATTTCAGTTGACTAGCTGTAATTATCCCGTGGCATCTCAGCTCCACGTTTTCGCTTATAATATAGACAAAGCGCTAGCGGTGGCGTATCATCGGTTGGTTTATTGGGTCTTATTGTGAGGACTTTACATTAATCTGGATAAAATCTCAGCAACTAGTTGTGGAATCGTTTAAGATCTTCCTGTATATTTGCATTCCTGCTGATTCATAAATTTAAGTGTCGTCAGCGAAAAAAATTGTCGGTGATCTTATTGTTTTCGGAAGATCGTTTATAAATTACAAATAGTGATGGTCCGGGAACGCTCCCCAGAAGAACGCCACTGCTTACAGCTATCCATTCCATTTTGAAACTTCACTACTCACTGACAATCTTTGTTTTCTAGCTGTAATAAGTTTGCAGTTCTTTATCCATTTTATGATTTATTGTGATAATACATACGACTATAATTTTGCAATTAAATGGACGGTTAAGGATATAGCACTATAAAAAGGGCAATAGTTCCACTATACAAGAAGACACAACACGAATATACCGCAGTCTCCCAAACCACGCACCTCGCACAACATACACGCAACACCCCGCATACATGGGAGGCCGTCCTTACATGACCATAGCTGTTAATAGGACGTTAATTAATCAAACAAACAAACAAACATTTAAATAATTCCATCTATGAAAAGTATTTTATTCTACTTATTTCTGAGAGGCAAGAAGAATATTTTTGATTTTTTTATTATTATTAATCATTATGACCCTTTTTGATCAAAAGTCAATAAGTGTTCATAAAACTGCATAATAACTAATCTTAAGTTTTCCTATTGACTTGTAATAGAGTTGTTGTGTAGGTTGTAAATTTTGACGAAGTAAAAGTCTATACGAAAAAAATGTATGTTTCAAAGAAAAAAAGGTCATCAATATATTTCTGTCACCAAATTATATCTATGTATTTATCTTTACTGAGCAGGTGCCACAAACATTTAGAGAATAATTCTTTAAATAATTGCAAATGATGTTCCAAGACCGGGGTTCGATCTTGGGACCATTAGATACATAGTTGCTGGATGTTCTACCAGTTGAACTATCAGCTGGATACACCTGTACCAATAATCGATAGAGTCTAGTCCGCTACAAATACACAAAACATCTTAATAACAGAAATAAGATGGATGTGAAAGCCACGCCTATATAACTTAATTAAAAGTATACTAAGGAACAAACTGGAATACATTATGAAGACTGATCATGACTTGTTTGGATGTAGCGCTGCTACAGTTCAACGGTATTACAGTACCTCGTCATTCAAATAGTACTATAATAAGTCTACTATAGATAAGGATATATATCCAAACCGAAATTTAATTAAAAGTAATTCGTAGCCATCCATTTGGAAGAAAGGATCTAAACATGTAACATTACTACGACAAATGGACAAGAATTGATACATAACGCCGTCTTTATGGATGTGTACATGTATAACAAAATATTGACAAAAAAAAGCATAATGGGCGCTGCATATACATCAAAATGATATTTATAGATGCATGTCTAAAACTTGTTAAAACCATAATTATCTGTAAGTTATCGCAATCTCTGACCTGCAGGTAGGGCGTTAAAACTGTACCTATTGCCTTATCATTGCATGATCGTGAAAGGCAACTAAATTTAGGACCTTATCTTATCTCGTCTTCCTAACCATTCTGTTTCTTTCTAAGGTCTCCCTTGACAGAACGTGGCTTCTGTTGAACACTCGCCCCTGTGAGGTAGGCCTAGGTTCTGTCTCATACATATACACTTTAATCCATGTCATCAGGCATGGTCGTGTTTTCGTATCTCAAAGAAATCGACGTTTTTAACAAAAATGTGAACGTTTTCCCATGTTATCAACGTATCAACTCAATATTTTATCGTTCAGGAGTTTTCTCATGTATTTTAGCCACATATATTTGATTCCAAACAATCTTTTAAAGGGACAATTCGATGAGGCTAATTCTGATACATAACCACCAAGCGAAATATGACATAAATGTGTTGTTCTATATTCCTTATGAAACATATAACAAGAAATATTGACAAATTCCACGACATTGTTAAGTATTTTGATTGCTACCGTTCTGGCCCTGCAGGTAGGGCGTTAGAATTGTACCTGCTGCCCCTATTGCATGATCGTAAAAGGCGACTAAATTTAGGATCTTATCTTTTCTCTTCTTCCTAACTGACATTATCTTTCCTAATGCCTCCCTTGGCACCACCTCACTTTTGGCCTTGAGTTGAGCGTTCGCAGAGTTGAGACACAACATGAATATACCGCAGTCTTCCAAAACACGCACTTCGCAAAACATACACGCAACACACCGCATACATGGGAGACCGTCCTTACATGACCATAGCTGTTAATAGGACGATATCGTTTAAAAAGCGAATATAACATGTATGCTGAACCTGTACCCGATCCAAAGTCATGTACGCTAATCAAATGCAATACATAACCACTGAGGAGTTGGTAAAATTATATTTAGACAGGAACATGCACCAAATAACGTTAACACACTACTGTAAGAGCGATTTTGGTAGTTCTAGACAAAAATGTCTTTACTACACTGACACGAGCCATGGTTCGGCATACAAGACGCCCGACCACAATAAGTTATGGCAGACAGCAAGTGCGTTTGAACATTTCGTATACATTTCACTTCAGTGGGCTTTTCTGGCATATCACAGTAAAACCAAATAATCTGACTTCCATTAGAACTGGTTTGTTTCCAATATACGATGCAAACTTAAATATACTCTTGGATTGAATTATCCTTTTATTAAATTCTAAATCTACAATCTGTGTTTTAGTTCAAATTACGTGTCTATGTCTTATCCTAATCTTTTAGATGCAGGAATTATTTATCTCCTATTTAGATCTTTAAAACTACTACATGTCTTGCAGTTTTGCTTTAAATGACTTTAGTTGACGATGGGCCGTAAAACTCAAACAAACAAATAAACTGTCCCCTGGCCGAATGGTAGTTTCTGCTTCTGCTTAGTGCTCAGCATACAGGGGAGTGGAACGACTGTTTCTCCCGTTGTCAGTATAATGTGACCGGCAGGGGTGCCTAGTGTCTTTGGCAGCATGCTTCATGAAGGCCCTGCAGGTAGGGCGTTAGAATTGTACCTGCTGCCCCTATTGCATGATCGTAAAAGGCGACTAAATTTAGGATCTTATCTTTTCTATTCTTCCTAACTGACTTTATCCTTCCTAATGCCTCCCTTGGCACCGCCTCACTTTTGGCCTTGAGTTGAGCGTTCGCCCCTGTGAGGAAGGCTCTGGGTTCTGTCCCCTGGCCGAGACACACCAAAGTCTTTAAAAGTGGTAGTTTCTGCTCCTGCTTAGCGCTCAACAAAAAGGGAGTGGGACGACTGGTTCGCCCGTTGTCAGTATAATGTGACCGGGTGGGGTGTGTTGCTTGGTGTCTTCGGCGGCATGCTTCAGTGATATAGCACTATAAAAAGGGCAAAAGTTCCACTATACAAGAAGACACACCATGAATATACCGCAGTCTCCCGAAACACGCACCTCGCACAACATACACGCAACACACCGCATACATGGGAGGCCGTCCTTACATGACCATAGCTGTTAATAGGACGTTAATTAATCAAACAAACAAACAAACAAACAAATCATGATATCAGTGATATAGCATTATAAAAAGGGCAAGAATTTCACTATACAAGACTACACAACACGAATATACCACAGTCTCTCAAAACACACATCACACACTTCACACATGCTACACTCGCAAACATAACATAACCTTGGCTGTTAATATGACGTTAATTGATAAAACAAACCAACAAAATATCGGAATCTATATAATACAGTTAACAGCTAACGACAATTTTAAGTGAAATACTGCATTTTATGGTAAACACATGGTACTTGGTAGGAACATAGTTGATGGTGTCAACAAAAACTATTTCCGGTAAAAATTCAAGATGGCTGCCGTTGAAGAATAAACATTAACTGAAAACATTTCAGTACCAGTTATGTCATATAAGCATCAACAATTATCTGTATTGATGTTTTCAAAGCAATTAGTCTGCATCACTTATTGATATTATCATCGAATTATCCAGGTATCATTATAATGGTAAATTCAAATGATGAAATATAATTATTGTTACAGGCATTTGTTCATTAATACGATATCTAATAAATATCACAACTCAGCGCATTCTGGGGATTTTCTCCAAACGCTCTAGCATCACCATTGACCATAACATTCACACTTTTATTCAACATAATCGACATAAAGACACATTTAAAATCTATATGTGAAGTGTTTTATATATATTTGATCATCCTCTTTACAACTTTGTTTATTTTTACGTCCTATTAACAGCCAGGGGCATGTAAGGACGTGCCAGGTTTGTTGGTGGAGGAAAGCCGGAGTACCCGGAGAAAAACCAGCGGCCAGTACCTGGCAACTGCCCCACATGGGATTCGAACCCGCATCCCAGAGCTGGAGGGCTTGTGGTTATATGTCGGGACATCTTAACCACTCGGTCACCGCGGCCACTCATCCTACTCATATTACCAATGTTTTCCAAAGTTGTAGATTATATAGGGGACAGGACACAGGGTGTTGATGTGGGCCGACTGATGTCGTGACATGATTACAGTGACAAATCGTCAAATACATGTATATGATTTGAATACCTGTGTTACAATGTACACATATGATTAATATCAACATAAAATACAACTACAAGTGTAAACCTTTGGATCGACAACACATAAAGTACAACAACATACAATATGTATATATGTCATATTAGTAGTAAATACCTTAATAATAATAAAATAAATGTATGATTATATATTACTAGAAACAGGGGTTGTGAACTCGAGCCTCTTTGTAAGAATGATGATAAATTATGAATTAATGAACTAATATCTATGTTAAACACTTCTTATGAGAACTATACCTGCTGCCCCTATTGCATGATCGTAAAAGGCGACTAAATTTAGGATCTTATCTTTTCTCTACTTCCTAACTGACTTTATCTTCCCTAATGCATCCCTTGGCACCGCCTCACTTTTGGCCTTGAGTTGAGCGTTCGCCCCTGTGAGGAAGGCTCTGGGTTCTCTCCCCTGGCCGAGACACACCAAAGTCTATAAAAGTGGTAGTTTCTGCTCCTGCTTAGCGCTCAGCATACAGGGAGTGGAACGACTTGTTCGCCCGTTGTCAGTATAATGTGACCGGGTGGGGTGTGTTGCTTGGTGTCTTCGACGGCATGCTTCAGTGATATAGCACTATAAAAAGGGCAACAGTTCCACTTTACAAGAAGACACAACATGAATATACCGCAGTCTCCCAAAACATGCACCTCGCACAACATACACGCAACACATCACATACATGTGAGGCCGTCCTTACATGACCATAGCTGTTAATAGGACGTTAATTAATCAAACAAACGAACAAAACTCTCTTTCCATTTAACTTTGTTTGAATATTTGTGACAATATTTTGGAATATACATGTACTTTAATCTTAATTGTTAAACATTTCAATAATTACATGTATGCGATATATGAAGCCCAGTTAAATTGTGTGTACTTGCGCATCGCCAAGATGTCACTGACCACGACCGAACACATACACATCACCCCAACCTCGCGGTGCCACACACATATCAAATATGTTATGGTTGCGCCATCAAAAGGATTAGAATTGTGTAGCTAATGGGATGAGAATTGATAGCGGTCTTTCACATCCGCACTGAACATCTGCAAGGCGACCTGGGAATTTGTTCTTGTGTCCTTGCAGATTTATAGTAGTGCGCTCGAGGGTGCTGACTAGGCACTGCTTTCTTTTCTCCTTCCCTCCCCCTATCTCTAAGGTCATGCCAATAATCTAAGTTCTCGTTAAAGACAGCTGGTTGCTGAACAATAAACAAGATACTAATTTATAACAATATACACGGACGCGTTGCAAGATACGTTTTATAGCCGAAACTCCGACTGAAGTTTTCGCGGCACTGATACTATTTATATCACATGCGTTAGCGTTTTGTAAGGTTAAAGCATTGTTTTACTGTGTACTAATTAAATTTGCTTGAAACTTGACAAAAACATCATTTTAGCCAGCATCACCAGATTATGGGTTACGGTAATCGGTATCGCTATTTATAAAGCCACACAACAGCACATTTTTTGTACAGTAGAACAGCACATACAAAAATATGATTACATCAATTCTTTTTAATGCTGCGGGTCGCATTGTTGATTTTAAACCTCGATCGTAACTATTTCTCAGAAAACTGAAGATATTTGTTTAGCGGCGTAACTAATCTATGTACAAGTTAATACCATTATTATGTTGCGATAATATAAATGATCTACGTAAATTAGCAAAGTTCATATTTGAGGCCATGGAAAACGATCCTCTCTTAATCTCGGATCAAATTCTATTATTGTATAATATGAGTTGTAAGTTGTGTAGCTTCTGTATAGTTAACAAATACTTTTTGTGGACAACTTATACATCATATGATATGTGATTGCGAATGTGAAAATTTGCAACCATGTAATGTAGGGACTTCTATTATGAGTGTATGTATTTTACACGACCGCTAATGAAATATTATAATGTTGTATGTGTTTTTCGAATATTAATTTCTCAATGTTGAGTGAAATATTTGTAATTATTGTATCCAATAAGTTTGAATTTGATTACGTTGTGCAAACAGCATATGGTGAGCGGTTGGACATGTATTTTTCGGTATGCTATACAATTGCAAATGTAGATAAAATTGACAAAAGAACTGCATATGGGTGCTGTATAAACAAATTTGTCGAAAAGATTCATGACAACGGACGAATGTTTTCTGGCGGTTAGCATGAGGTGATTAAATTGCACTTAAAAGCAATTGTATAACAATTGACCAACCATTTTGTAGAGCCTACGAAAATGTTCTTATTAATCTTCCTGTGTGATTGGCCAACAAGTAAACACCACTGGACGCATGCATCGGTGTATCTACATATGTGTGTACGTGATTTACATGTACCGCGTTCACATACGTACATGTATACGACGGTGGGTGTTAAATAGAAGGATAGTGATAGTAACGAACGTAATAAGATTACGTTCGTTAAAACTGAAGAAAAAGCAAGACAAGCAATGAATTCGGATTTAAATGAGAGGAATCTAATCCTTTGTGGGAAACAAAAAAGGAGGATTAAGACAATGAAAAGAAACAGTGATGTGGATTCTTTCAAGGTAACACAGTTTTACAGATGCATTATTTTTAGAGTTTATAATAATATATTTTAAATATACCATTTTAACATTGTTATGTTTTTAAGTTAGATATGTTTTTAACATTTATGTTACAGAAAGTACGCTTATAAACTTTTAAACAGTATAACCCCTCGGACGTTTTTGTTTATTTAAAATCCTATCACATGTTTTAATTTGGCTATTTCGATATGTGATTGTGTGTAATGCCAGTATTACGAATAAATGTGTCTATACAAATATATAGCATTAGAATGAAAACCAGTAACTCAATATTGATGTCGATACTTCACGATTCATATTTGTTATATATTTCCACTCCGCAACAATACCGGTTCAACTGTATTAGAGATAAGAAAATATGGCACGTACTTCACAGAAAGTTTCCGTCCAAATCCTTAAAAGTACAAGCCACAGTATTGCGACTGATAGAAAAAAAAAATACGTGCATGTACATTATATAAGTTTGACAAACGTCCATTGTATATTTCGACTTTAAAAACGGATTCATATTGTTTCACAGGTCAAAGATATTTATGTTTGTATTTTTACAATTATTAATCGCTTTCAATTTGTGTACATTTAGCTAGGCGAAATGCTGTCGGGCAATCACACATAGAGATGTTCTTGGTGTCAAAGAGTTTTTTATTCAGAATAGATTATAGATTTCAACGTATCGTGTTTCTGTTATACACGAGGAAAGCTGTTAATAACACTATATACAAAAGCATAAAATGTTAACTACCTCACCAGACCCCCTTTGTCGACCACATGAGAGATGAGCTATTGGCTCAATGGGGTATCAAGTTTAAATAAAGTTACTATTAATATTATTGATATGGCTTCCCTGGTACCGAGATCTATCATTATCACTGCAGGCCACAGCTCATATACGAACAAATATATCTTATATATATATAAGTACTTGTTAAAGATACATATGTCGTTCTTTACAATGTACGTGTTGTTTTAAGAGAATGTTTTTGTATCGTAAAGAAGTCACAATTCATTGTATTAAACGTACATCTGTAACCATCAGCTGACTCATTTTGCATATCTTAGATTACATCCCAAAATATCTGACATAAAAGTTATTCAAAATAAATAATATTTTGAAAATGGACAAAATTTGGGATCTATTCAGTACTGCATTGGCTGCCGTGCGCTTAGGCTAACTGTTAATCTGCGTAAAAATTAGAAAACGGTAATTGAAGTATTATAAATTTTGGGAACTCTGAAATTGATTTGTAATTTCAAGCTGAATGTTTATACGTAATGGTGACCTTGTTTTTTCGTGGTAAATGAAAATGGAGTATAACCAGAGTAAAATACATGAATACCATTTGTTTATATCTATATATTATTGTTACATATTTTAACTCGCCCTTTAGAAATTACAATAAAATAATAGTTCTCAGATTGACGTATCACTGATTACAATAAAATGAAACAAACATTGCAAGCAGCTGTGTTCCACTATGTTTATGTGTACAGAGGTACAGAGCTAAATACCAAAAATGTCTTAAACATAAATCTGCGAGACAAAAATCTTAATATTTCAGAAATGCTGTCTTTGATTGTCATTAAATTTTGCCAGTACAACAATCAGAATAGTGATGATTTTTAGCTATACAATTGAAATGGAACATTATTTCATTAAAAATTATATAACATCCACCCGGTTCCAATATGGAGAAAATTAAAAAATGACCTATTCAAACATATGATCTAAGAAACTTCAACAACACAACGTTTCATTATAGTGGTAATTTTCAACAAAATATTGTAGATATATATAGATGGTGTCCCAAAAACATGTACCCCGAGTTTGACACTTCATAATAGGTGTTTCAATAGAAGAAGGATTTGATGTTTAGAACGGTAATGACTGCTTTGTACAGCGATATATAACAACCTGGCAAAATATCTTTTTCTTGGTCGTAAAGTAGACTTCAATAATTTCCGCCTGAATCTTCATGTTGATAGAAAGTCATTGGATCGTGACAATATCGATGACGCCATAATTTCTATTATGACGTTATCACACGTACAACATAATAATGATTTAATCCATACATATGTACCAAATTTAAGTTAAATTAGGATATTTATGCTCTCAAAAACATTCTGAATTAAAAATAAAGGTTTCGTATTGCAAAAGTTTGGTATTATCTGTTTAAGACGGGACATGTCTTTTTGGACACACCGTATATATATGTGAATTTTCATTAGAACTAGCAATACAGCTGTATAAGATATTATTATCATAAACCGGTCAGGATGGTTGCGGTCAGATAACCCGGTTGAACTGATGTTTCACATCATCGGAAAGATCTATCATGAGAAGCAAATATATTGGCAAATGACCTAGGCAAAGTTTCCTTTGGGTTTTTATCTAGTAAATATTAAAACGCACTTAGTCCAGTTCTGTATGAAATATAGGATAATCTATCTTTTATCTCTCAGGAAATCATTATTGTGGAATACAAATCGATAACAACAAACTTGGCCATCAAAGAAAACAAAAGCTGAGGGAAGAGTAATGAAAAACCTTGAAGATAATGTTTGGAAAAGAGACTTATATAATTTTGATTAGAAATACAATATTTGTATCGTGCCAACGAACTTTTCGGAAGACAGTAAAACTCAAAACACAAAAACACAAAACAAAAAAAATAATTCTCATACCGTTTCTACTACTAGAAAGAAAACAACAGCTGATGTTTTTAGTTTAAACAAAATCAAATTTCAACTTTGAGTACAGGGGGTTCCAACAAAACAAGACATTGCGATTTTATGCTTACTTTTCTGAACACTTATACTTTGCTGATATCCATATATTCTATATATCTAAACATGATTTTGTTGACAAAAAATAATTTCCAATTAAATATGTGTAGATACCTTAACATTATAAAACAATGTTAGTAGATGAAAGCACTTTATAAAGCCGTTACCTTATAATAAGACTACGCATACATATACAAGCAATGTAATAAGACTTATTGTGAAATGAGTTTTGCTTCCTTCGTGTGCAGGTATGCAATATAGCTCTTTGTGTTCAAATACGATAATTAGTTATCAATATACAACAACAAATAAAGAAACAAAGTCCTTATTTAGTAATACGTTAGGTATATATTTTGTTTCTAAAAACCCTGTCAATGTGCCCCATTGGGAGTGTGTGCCTGATCAAGTGAATTTCAGTTAAACATTACCGATACCATTGGGATTATACCTGTAAATGTTTTCTACCAAATTGTCATGCCGGTATAATCAGCCAGAAAATATCAATACATATGTGTATATTAAAGTACCGTTCCGTTCCGATATATTTATGTCGGGTTCCTAATTGGACAGATTCAGGTAGAAACATATACATCTATTAGTTAGTGTTCGTATCCGTTCTCACAATTATGGTTCGGACGAATGTGGTTGAATAATATAGACTAACAGTAAAGTCAGTGGTCGGTAAAGTAACGCAACCACTTTGCTTTTATCCGCCACTAGAATAAAATGTGAATGTCTCCTAACTGAATAAAAATATTAAATGTACAGTAGACACTGTGTTTGCGTTATGTATATTTTTTATATATCGCATACTTTAACAATTTATATAATATAGAATAGTCCCTACCCTGAGAAAGACATATCACTATTTTCAAGGAATAAATATACATGTGTATGATTATTTCGGACATTTTTCGAAACTTGTACGATGTAGGGAATTCGCTGCATTGAGAGGCCAGGGATCTTTGCATCTCCATTTTTCAAACGATGAAGGGAATTCCCAACATTGAAAATCCATGTATATGAACCTTTCGGGCGTTTAGTACGATGTAGGGAATTCGCTACATTGACAGACTATGTTTTTTTTGCATCTCAATATTTCAGACGACGTAGGGAATTCGCTACATTGAAACGCACGGTATATGAACTTAACGGCCATTTTTTAGAAAATTCTACGATGTAGGGAATTCCCTACATTGAGACGCCAAGCATGTATGCACCTCATTATTTCAGACGACGTAGGGAATTCGCTACATTGATAGGCCTGGGATCTTTGCATCCAAATTTTTCAAACGATGTAGGGGATTCGCTACATTGAAACGCAAGGTACATGTATCTGAACCTTTCGGACGTTTTCATAAAATTGTACGATGTAGGGAATTCACTGCACTGAGTGAGAGGCCAGGGATACTTGGTTGTCAATGTTTTAAAGGATGTAGGTGATTCGCTACATTTGAACGCAAGGTTTCTGAACCTTTCGGACGTTTTCAAAAAATTGTACGATGTAGCAAATTCCATACATTGAAGATCCATATATATAAATCTTTTCGAACGTTTTAAAAAAAAATGTATGATGTAGGGAATTCGCTACACTGAAACCCCATGTAACTTTGCATCTCAATACATCAGACGATGTAGGGAATACGCCAAATTGAAAGGCCAGACAATGTAGAAAAATAAGACATTGTAGGGAATATGCTACATGTGAAGGCAAGGAAAAGGCAAACATATAGCAATATCCTTTCCTCAAAGTATCCCAATTTCGAAAAAAAGTAGGAAATGACTCAAAATCGCTTCTTAATGACTTAATCTTTTCTAACTTAGCTTTCTTCTTAACGTCGTCTTTCTTGACATTTTTGTGAACATTCACCCCTGTGAGGAAGGCTCTGGGTTCTGTCCCCTGGTCGAGACACTCCAACGTCTATAAAAGTGGTAGTTTTTACTCCTGCTTAACGTTCAGCATACAAGGGAGTATAACTACTGGTTCTTCGCCCGTTGTCCGTATAATATGACCGGTTGGAGTGTTGTTTGGTGCTTGGCGACATGCTACAATGATATAGACACTATAAAAAGGGCAACATTTCCACTATACATGAAGACACAACACGAATAGTCTCCAAAAACACGCACCACGCAATGCACAGTATACATTGGAAGCTGTCCGTCCTTACAAGATCCTGGGTGTTAATAGGACGTTGATATATCAAAAGTAACCCAGAAAATATAGGTAAAGAGACAAGAATTCTTTTTGAATTAGCTTTCACGATATCATCCGTACGTGCGCTTTTATTTCTGTAAATACTTCAACTGATCACTAAATTATCTTTTGTTATTCTTTTTAGAAAACATGCAAGGACGAATTATTCAAATCGGTTCGCCATCTATGTCTTCATTCTTTACCGAAAGCAAAGGTTTTACGCCACAAAACCTACTTTGATAAGGAATGCTTGTGTCAATTTTCAAAAGCAGACTGGGCCCAGAAACCATCACGCGTAGGTACCAACGAATGTCAAGTAAGTTCTCAAACGTCTGGGTGTGCTGCTTAGTACTTTGTCCGTCACAATTGCAACATACATCAGATTGAACTCACTGCGCAAGAACAAAACTGAACTTTTTGCCTCCAGTATTATATGATACGAGATATTTTATGATATGACAGTAAAAAAAAATCTTTTTGTTGCATTCAAACCGAAATTCCCAAGTTCAGTTAAATTCATTTGATTTTCGACCCTGTTGAAACTAGTGATATTTTGTATGCATATATATCACTTCTTAGGTATACATGAACATAATGAGTTCATCAAAAGTGTATATGCATCGGGCCTAAAATTAGATATTGTTGCTTATAAATGTTGGCAAAACAATTTTACACTTCAGTTTAGCAACAATTGTACATTTTAGTTTAACAGGTTCGATACATATTTCTGTCACCAAATAACCATTCCACATGTGTTTACTAGTGTCTATAGTAGATACAAGGAGCGCTTTATGTGCGGAATACCGCATTTGCATATATAATCTACAACCGCCATTTGCGTACAATGTCCAAACTGACTAGATGTGTATGCTTTTTGTCATTCCGCACGAATAGAACATGAATCAAAAAGAGCTTTTAAAATATAATCACCAAACCATACCATCGTTTTGAGAATAACAGTATTTACAATGCATATGTAACGACAGGCCAGATACCTTACCAGTGTTAAAACTACGGATATACTTGTATGATTAAAATGATATCCAAATCATCTTTTTCCGATACATTTTGTATTTAGTCTGCTCAACTGCAAATTTACATCTAATGTTTGTTCGTATCTATGCAACTTCCGTACCGTAGCATTGCAGAGTTCCATTATCCAAGCAGGAATTTCTTTTAGATCATTAATCAGGATCAATATATATGAAACATATATGAATGTAAAGGTAATTGTGTGAATAATGAAAAGTTATTACATTTTCCCGAAAATGCAAATCCTGGTCAAAAATATCAAAATAGTGTAGTCAACTAGAACACTATTGCGCACGTGACTTACGATAAGAAAAGTAATATTTGTCAATAAAAATTCACAGTTGAAGATATTACTTGAAAGTGACTGATGACAGTATAGTACAAAAAATATAAGAGGTCTACAATGTCTGACAATGGAAAGAGGGATTGTTTGTCTGCTTTTTAAGCTTTAAATATCAAAATCCATGATGACTGCCTGTTGGCTATCTTGTTGATGGATCGGTCCCAAAATGCAATATGCACAACTAGGAACCTAGGGGAAACCTACCTATGACATTTGAGACAGATCCCTTTGGTACTTTCTGAGAAATAGAGATAAGTTTTTCAACTACCAAAATCCAAGATATCTGCCTGTCGGCCATTTTGTTGACCGATCAGATGTTTGTTTGTTTGATTATTTTAACGTCCTATTTACAGCCAGGATCATATAAAGACGGCCTCCCATGTATGCAGTGTGTAGCGTGTGTGAAGTGCGAGGTGCGTGTTTTGGGAGACTGTGGTATGTTCGTGTTGTGTCTTCTTGTATAGTGGAACTGTTGCCCTTTTTATAGTGCTATATCACTGAAGCATGCCGCCGAAGACACCAAGCAACACACCCCACCCGGTCACATTATACTGACAACGGGCGAACCAGTCGTCCCACTCCCTGTTTGCTGAGCGCTAAGCAGGAGCAGAAACTACCAATTGTATAGACTGTGTTGTGTCTCGGCCAGGGGACAGAACGAACCCAGAGCCTTTAAAATGCAATATGCACAAGTAGGGTCATAAGGGAACCTACATATGACGTTTGAGACAGATCCTTTAGTACTTTCTGAGAATTAGTGGTAAAAGGAAATACGGTCAGACGGACAACCTGATTATTATAGGGCACATTACTATAGGGCATCCGCATCTCGATGCGGGGGCCTAATTATTCGGCAAATAACCGTTAAATGTCCGTTTCAAAAGCATTTGAATACTATACACACATTACGAAACGTTGTATAATACATTTGAATTGTTATAGAGCATGCTGAACAAGTATATCGTATTTATATAAAAAATATGATAACTGGGTGCTCTGGGCATATTTACTTATCAAGTGTATCAATGTAGTCGCCCATGAGAGTCACGTGACCACGTGAAGACAAGAACACCAAAACAAACTATTCTGATTGGAATCCATTTGTAAAATCGTGCAAAATTGTCAGTGAGATCAGAGAATATTTCATTTATGATAGTAACATAGTGATTTTCCTTAATTTCAACTTAAAAAGCAATATTAACTCACATCCGTTTAAATGATTTTCACAGCTTAAACCATCAACCTTATGGTTTTCAATAGATTACTAAAGAAAACGTAGAATGTCAAAATGTTCACTCAGTTATTGCCAACTATCTCTTTAAGAATTATCGATATCAAACTTTGAATGTTACAATACAAAAGCTCTTGAACGCGTACTGGTAAACAGCCTGTGAGGAAGGCTGTGGGTTCTTTCCTCTGGCCGAGACACACCAAAGTCTATAAAAGTGGTAGTTTCTGCTCCTGCTTAGCGCTCAGCATACAGGGAGTGGGACGACTGGTTCGCCCGTTGTCAGTATAATGTGACCGGGTGGGGTGTGTTGCTTGGTGTCTTCGGCGGCATGCTTCAGTGATATAGCACTATAAAAAGGGCAAAAGTTCCACTATACAAGAAGACACTACATGAATATACCGCAGTCTCCCAAAACACGCACCTCGCACAACATACACACAACACACCGCATACATGGGGCGCCGTCCTTACATGACCCTGGCTGTTAATAGGACGTAAATTAATCAAACAAACAAACAAACAAAGCAATTAAAATGATTATGGACGGATTAATGACACAATTAAAAACATTTGATGCTAATGAGATTGAATAGACTAAATATCATTTAATTCTACATGTTTTCATTTGATAGCTAATTTAACCTTATTTCATTTTGTAGACTACGGATACTGATCTATACGAGGAAACATGTGTCCTTCAGGTTGTCGAAAACGAAGGAGAACAAGAACTTCACGTGATTGAGACGGGAAATACAATATGTGGAAACTTACATGGTATTGACAATGTTAATTTTGATTTAACAGACGACGCGGATGAAACGCAAGTAAAATTGGCGCAAAGTGAACCTCATTCTGGTACAAGACGAGTGGAAGGAGATATCTCACTATCAGGAGGAGAGACATTGAACTTGAACGATTTCCAACTTTTTCCGACATTAAACAGTACTGGTGAAAGAAACAATCAAATTTCTCAGGGCGAAGAATTATGTTTTCGCGGGGAAAATCATATAGACGAGGAAACATACGCTAAAACATGTGTGTAAAAATGATAATTTTGGGAAACTAAAGGACACCGTAGGAACAGTCCCCAGTAACCTCATTTCATAGAAAAATGAAGAAAATTGTTCACAAACTGGAATCCGCGTAGCTGATTCTCATAAAAATTTGTAAATAACATTTGGTTCACATATATATATATTTATATAAACATAAAATTTACAATAATTGATTACAATGATATAGGGAGTGTCCTTTTAGGTCTATAAGCTCTTTGCGGTAAAAGTAAAGTAGATTTTTTGTGTCAATCTGAATATTAGCGTTTAAGATATGATTGTGCTAATTCTATTAATCATTGCGCTAACATTTTAAATATTACTTAAATAAATTGCAGAGCACACGTTAATCCTTTTTAAAACAATATTGTATTGACTAGTATCCTGATGTCTTATTGCTAATAACACTTTGTAGTTTTCTGGTGTAATACTATTTTAATGTCAAGTATATGTACAGTATTGTTCTATTCGGCTCTAAATCCAGATATAAATATATTTTCTGTCTTTCAACACATTGTGTTAAATTATTGTTATAGCTTCATTTTATGCAACGAACTGAAAGAATCAGCGAGGGAGAAGATCTGGTTCGACGTTTCTTGTGAGAAATTAGATGTGTCATTTGTCCCAGACTCTATCACATGAAACTATAAGTCATAAACATTTATTTTTGTAACAAATTAAGAGTATAACGGTAAGGATGATATAATGATGTAAGGTTCTACATTTTTATATAACAAAAATGGAAAAATCCAAGAGTAAGTGTCTACATTTTTATACAAGAATGATGTCACAAACTAAGAGTAAGGGTCGATATTTTATATAATGTAACAAACTGAGAGTAAGGGTCGACATTTTTATATAATAATGATGTAACAAACTTAAGAGTAAGGGTCGATATTTTTTATATAATAATGATGTAACAAAGTGAGAGTAAGCGTCTTCATTTTTATATAATAATGATGTAACAAACTGAGAGTAAGGGTCTACATTTTTATATAATAATGATGTAACAAATTGAGAGTAAGGATCTATATTTTTATATAATAATGATGTAACAAACTGAGAGTAAGGGTCTACATTTTTTTATAATAATGATGTAACAAACTGAGAGTAAGGGTCTACAGTTTTATATAATAATGATGTAACAAACTAGGAGTAAGGGTCTACATTTTTGTATAATAATGATGCATAAACTGAGAACAAGGGTCTACATTTTTATACAAGAATGATGTAACAAACTGAAAGTAAGGGTCTATATTTTTATATAATAATGATGTAACAAACTGAGAGTAAGGGTCTATATTTTATATAATAATGATGTTACAAACTGAGAGTAAGGGTCTATATTTTTATGTAATAATGATGTTACAAACTGAGAGTAAGGGTCTATATTTTTATATAATAATGATGTAACAAACTGAGAGTAAGGGTCTACATTTTTGTATAATAATGATGTAACAAACTGACAGTAAGGATCAATATTTTTATATAATGTAACAAACTGAGAGTAAGGATCTATATTTTTATATAATAATGATGTAACAAACTGAGAGTAAGGGTCTATATTTTTATATAATAATGATTTAACAAACTGAGAGTAAGGGTCTACATTTTTATAAAATGATGTAACAAACTGAGAGTAAGGGTCTACATTTTTATACAAGAATGATGTAACAAACTGAGAGTAAAGGTCTACATTTTTATATAATAATGATGTAACAAACTGGGAGTAAGTGTCTACATTTTTATACAAGAATGATGTAACAAACTGAGAGTAAGGGTCTACATTTTTATATAATAATGATGTAACAAACTGGGAGTAAGAGTCGATATTTTTATATAATAATGATGTTCCAAACTGAGAGTAAGGGTCTATATTTTTATATATTAATGATGTAACAAACTGAGAGTAAGGGTCTACATTTTTATATAATAATGAGGTAACAAACTGAGAGTAAGGGTCTACATTTTTATATAATAATGATGTAACAAACTGAGAGTAAGGGTCTATATTTTTATATATAATAATGATGTAACAAACTGAGAGTAAGGGTCTTCATTTTTATATAATAATGATGTAACAAACTGAGAGTAAGGGTCTACATTTTTGTGTAATAATGATGTAACAAACTGAGAGTAAGGGTCTACATTTTTATATGATAATGATGTAACAAACTGAGAGTAATGGTCTACATTTTTATACAAGAATAATGTAACAAACTGAGAGTAAGGGTCTATATTTTTATATAATAATGATGTAACAAACTGGGAGGAAGGGTCTACATTTTTATATAATAATGATGTAACAAACTGAGAGTAAGGGTCTATATTTTTATATAATAATGCTGTAACAAACTGGGAGTAAGGGCCTACAGTTTTATATAATAATGATGTAACAAACTGAGAGTAAGGGTCTACATTTTTATATAATGATGTAACAAACTGGGAGTAAGGGTCTACATTTTTATATAATAATGATGCAACAAACTGGGAGTAAGGGTCTACAGTTTTATATAATGATGTAACAAAATGGGAGTAAGGGTCTACATTTTTATATAATAATGATGTAACAAACTGGGAGTAAGGGTCTACATTTTTATATAATAATGATGTAACAAACTGGGAGTAAGGGTCTACAGTTTTATATAATAATGATGTAACAAACTGAGAGTAAGGGTCTACATTTTTATATAATAATGATGCAACAAACTTGGAGTAAGGGTCTACAGTTTTATATAATGATGTAACAAAATGGGAGTAAGGGTCTACATTTTTATATAATGATGTAACAAACTGGGAGTAAGGGTCTACATTTTTATATAATAATGATGTAACAAACTGAGAGTAAGGGTCTACATTTTTGTGTAATAATGATGTAACAAACTGGGAGTAAGGGTCGATATTTTTATATAATGATGTAACAAACTGATAGTAAGGGTCTACATTTTTATATAATGATGAAACAAACTGGGAGTAAGGGTCTACAGTTTTGTGTAATAACGATGTAACAAACTGAGAGTAAGGGTCTACATTTTTATATGATAATGATGTAACAAACTGAGAGTAAGGGTCTACATTTTTATATAATGATGTAACAAACTGGGAGTAAGGGTCTACAGTTTTGTGTAATAATTATGTAACAAACTGAGAGTAAGGGTCTACATTTTTGTGTAATAATGATGTAACAAACTGAGAGTAAGGGTCTACATTTTTATATAATAATGATGCAACAAACTGGGAGTAAGGGTCTACATTTTTATATAATAATGATGCTACAAACTTGGAGTAAGGGTCTACATTTTTATATAATAATGATGCAACAAACTGGGAGTAAGGGTCTACATTTTTGTGTAATAATGATGTAACAAACTGAGAGTAAGGGTCTACATTTTTATACAAGAATGATGTAACAAACTGAGAGTAAGGGTCTACATTTTTATATAATAATGATGCTACGAACTGGGAGTGAGGGTCTATAGTTTTATATAATAATGATGTAACAAACTGAGAGTAAAGGTCTACAGTTTTATATAATAATGATGTAACAAACTGAGAGTAAGGGTCTATATTTTTATATAATAATGATGCAACAAACTGGGAGTAAGGGTCTACATTTTTATATTATAATGATGCAACAAACTGGGAGTAAGGGTCTATATTTTTATATAATAATGATGTAACAAACTGAGAGTAAGGGTCTATATTTTTATATAATAATGATGTAACAAACTGAGAGTAAGGGTCTACATTTTTATATAATAATGATGTAACAAACTGAGAGTAAGGGTCTACATTTTTATATAATAATGATGCAACAAACTGGGAGTAAGAGTCGATATTTTTTATGTAATAATGATCTAACAAACTGAGAGTAAGGGTCGACAGTTTTATATGATTATGATGTAACAAACTGAGAGTAAGGGTCTACATTTTTATATAATGATGTAACAAACTGGGAGTAAGGGTCTGCATTTTTATATAATTATGATGTAACAAACTGAGAGTAAAGGTCTACATTGTTACATAATAATGATGTAACAAACTGGGAGTAAGGGTCTACATTTTTATATAATAATGATGTAACAAACTGAGAGTAAGGGTCTACATTTTTATATAATAATGATGCAACAAACTGGGAGTAAGAGTCGATATTTTTATATAATAATGATCTAACAAACTGAGAGTAAGGGTCGACATTTTTGTGTTATAATGGTGTAACAAACTGAGAGTAAGGGTCGACATTTTTATATAATAATGATGCATAAACTGAGAACAAGGGTGTACATTTTTATATTATGATGTTACAAATTGAGATTAGGGATCTACATTTAATACAATAATGATGATACAAACTAAGGGTAAGGGTTTACATTTTTATATTGTAATGATGTAACAAACAGAGAGCAAGGATCTACATTTTTATATAATAATGATGTAAAAAGTGAGAGTATGATTCTACATTTTTAAATACTAAAGATGTAACAAATTGAGAGTAAGGATCTATATTTTCTCTGCTATTGAGGAGAAAAAACATTGAACCTGCATTCAGAATAATATTTAGCATAGCAAACCTGGTCAGCGACACAGGCCCTCTGGACGACTTGTTTTCAGTGTGACAATATTCGATATAATGAGTATTGTGCTAGAAGAATAAAAACATCTGACCCGACCTATAGTCATCATGCTTCGTCCCTCATGCGGATACTTTTCAGTCAAACCACTTCTATTCCATAACCTCATAGATCCAGCGAACAGATTTATCAAAAGCCCTTTAGATCTGATATCGGGCCTGTAGCATGCTGGAATGAAAGTCTACCAAATTCGTTCACATAAATGACATTCTCCTTTATTCACGTTTATGGAGGTCAAATAGGATATTTTATTTATGTAACTTATTGGACATGTACATGTTGGGAAGAAGGGCTGTTAAAATTTTGAAAATGACTGAATTTGACCTTCATTCAAGGTCACAGGGTTCAAACAATCTTAAATCTTTAAACGAGGTTAAATATATGTAGATGAAAATCTACTTCTAAGTAGCATAATAAACGAAGGATAACTTCAGTATAATTAACTTGAAATTCACTTGATAAATTCTTCATATAGTCAGATGACCGTTAAGGCCAATTGATGATAAGGTTCTACATTATCTCATATTGCACGCATACATGTGACATGTGCAAGGATACTGTACGGACAAAAATATTTGATAATGTAATAATAAAGTCGTTGTGACATCATGTTCTGAACCATATGGTGCCGTCTGAAATTAAACTTGGTGGATGGAAATGTGTTTACTTCATGTTTTAGCTTAAACTTAGATATATTGACTTGCTGACTTATTTTAGTGATCGGACATAAATTCACTTCATTTGTACAATTGTTATCTAGGAGAAAACCTACATAAATTAATATAATCAATTAAGGATGCATTCACCTTTACTAGGTTTTGGTTATTAAAATATTAAGCGTTAGTGTATGAAATGATATAATTTTGTCAATTTATTTTTACATATAATGGCAATTTGAGCACTTTGATTTTTTTTACTCTAAAATATTGAAAAATAGCACTTATTTAAATGGGGCAAAAAATTAGTACACGGACCCCCCATTTTTATGCCTGATTTAGAAAGAGCTACCTGTAACCTATTGATATGCAAAATATTTCCTAAAGTTTAACATAAGATTTTTAGGTCATCATGCACCGTCCGTCGTCGTGCGCCGTGCGCCGTGCGCCGTGCGCCGTCCGCCGTCCGCCGTGCGCCGTGCGTAAACTTTTTATTCAAACGACTTCTTCTCAAGAACCAGAAGGCCCAGGGTACTCATATTTGGCGTGTAGGTAGCTGGGATGGAGGGCTACCAAGTTTGTTCAAATGAATGACCTTGACCTTCATTCAAGGTCACAGGGGTCAAAAAGGCTAAAATTTTTAAACAACTTCTTCTCAAGAACCAGAAGGCCCAGGGTACTGATATTTGCCCTGTAGGATGCTGGGATGAAGGGCTACCAAGTTTGTTCGAATAAATGACCTTGACCTTCATTCAAGGTCACGGGGGTCAAATAGGCTAAAATCCTTTAAACAACTTCTTGTGAATAACTAAGAGGCCTAGAGACCTGATATTAGGCCTGTGGCATGCTGGGATGAAGGGCTACCAAGTTTGTTCAAATAAATGACCTTGACCTTCATTCAAGGTCACGAGGGTCAAAAAGGCTAAAATCTTTAAACAACTTCTTCTCAAGAACCAGAAGGCCCAGGGTACTGATATTTGGCCTGTAGGATGCTGGGATGAAGGGCTACCAAGTTTGTTCAAATAAATGACCTTGACCTTCATTCAAGGTCACAGGGGTCAAATAGGCTAAAATCCTTTAAACAACTTCTTGTGAATAACTAAGAGGCCTAGAGACCTGATATTAGGCCTGTGGCATGCTGGGATGAAGGGCTACCAAGTTTGTTCAAATAAATGACCTTGACCTTCATTCAAGGTCACGAGGGTCAAAAAGGCTAAAATCTTTAAACAACTTCTTCTCAAGAACCAGAAGGCCCAGGGTACTGATATTTGGCCTGTAGGATGCTGGGATGAAGGGCTACCAAGTTTGTTCAAATAAATGACCTTGACCTTCATTCAAGGTCACAGGGGTCAAATAGGCTAAAATCCTTTAAACAACTTCTTGTGAATAACTAAGAGGCCTAGAGACCTGATATTAGGCCTGTAGCATGCTGGGATGAAGGGCTACCAAGTTTGTTCAAATAAATGACCTTGACCTTCATTCAAGGTCACGAGGGTCAAATAGGCTAAAATCTTTAAACGACTTCTTCTCAAGAACCAGAAGGCCCAGGGTACTGATATTGGGACTGTGACATGCTTGGATGAAGGGCTACCAAGTTTGTTCAAATGAATGACCTTAACCTTCATTCAAGGTCACGGGGGTCAAAAAGGCTAAAATCTTTAAACGACTTCTTCTCAAGAACCAGAAGGCCCAGGGTACTGATATTTGGCCTGTAGGATGCTGGGATGAAGGGCTACCAAGTTAGTTCAAATAAATGACCTTGACCTTCATTCAAGGTCACAGGGGTCAAATAGGCTAAAATCATTTAAACAAATTCTTGTGAATAACTATGAGGCCTAGAGACCTGATATTAGGCCTGTGGCATGCTGGGATGAAGGGCTACCAAGTTTGTCCAAATGAATGACCTTGATCTTCATTCAAGGTCACAGGGGTCAAATAGGCTAAAATCTTTAAATGAATTCTTCTTAAGAACCAGAAGGCCCAGGGAACTGATATTGGGCATGTAGCATGCTGGGATGAAGGACTACCAAGTTTGTTCAAATGAATTACCTTGACCTTCAATCAAGGTCACAGTGGTCAAATAGGCTAAAATCTTTAAACGATTATGTTGTATTGTACTAATAGTCAGATGACCGTTAAGGCCCATGGGCCTCTTGTTTTCTATAAAGGGTTTATATGGCAAAAATGACTGAAAATGTTGCATTTTGTAGTTCAAAATTATGGGATAGGGGTAGCATAAGTCGTTATTCTCAGAAAAAAGGAGTTTTACCAATCATAACTGATATATTTAAAAAAAAAAAACAACTGCATAATAAATTCTGCAAACATCCATGCATATCACACCTTATCAAGATATTATGGCTTTGAAATCGTGTATATGGTCAAAACGGCAAAATTCCCATAAAATTCAATATTTTGTCAATTAGGTTCCTTTGACTGGCAATAGCTCAAAAACAAACACACCGACACATACATTTTATTCCCTTTTTATTTATGGTATGAACTCTTATTTCCGGAAATCTATATGAGAAAAAAAGTTTAATACAAGAAAATTTGGATTTCCCAGACGTGTACATCCTTGATAAAAAAATGTTTAAATTCGATATCATAACCAGAGATACCACACGGATCTTGGCGCCCGCCAAATAATGACCTATGTCTGGCAATGGAAAGATAATCTATCTCCCTTTCAAATATTGAATGCACATCAGAAGTTCACGTTTGCTTTGGGTTTTTTTTTTTTCAAAGTGGATATGCAGAACGCTGGACCAAGAAAATCCGTGTTTAAAGTCAATTTTAGGAGCTACACCTACTCATTATTTCCTGACAAAATGCAAGACGGTTCCTTATCAGTCATGTTGTTTCCTTTTCATATACAAAATGAAATTGACAATCTATAGTGACAAAGAGAAACTACATATATAATTTCACAGAGATACATTCAGCTGTTTTTAAGAAATAGCAGTATAAACTCCTACTTGTCAGATTGTTCTTAACTTTCAATTTTAATCACCAGTGGCCATAGGGAACAAATAAATCATATTTGAGACAAAGCCATTCATTGCTTCACATGAACCAATAAGAAAGTTCCTTTCAATTACTGCATTACCTGTAAAGCAGTCATGGGAAGACTGCTTTCTGATTGGTGGAATACACAGGCTGTGTATAGAATATACAGACTGTGTATAGTACATAGCCATCTAGGTCAGTATGTATACATTGAAAAGAGATTTGGGGTAAAAAAAACAGGCAATATAAATGTATTTGTAGTGATCAGTTGAATAGTCTTCAATAATTCATATCAAAGTCTATAATGGTTTATATATTTTGATTTTGGAAATTCATTTAATTTCATTCTATTTTTTTTTATTTCTCCTGCGTTGTATTTGGTATACGAACGAAAGGCGATTTAAATAGCCCACCACTTGATGGTGAAAGAAGAAAAGATAAGATCCTATATTTTGTCGTCGTTTACAATCATAATCTAGACTGCAGTTAACGTCCTACCTGCATGACCAAACAACCAGGGTCACGTGTCATTTTTTTAAAAGATGTGTGATATTTGTTGCGGTATGTGAATGTTTGAATGGTGAAGATATACATATATAACTGTATCCAATACGAGTTCACGCTTGATTACAAAACTTACAAAAGGATCAAAACCTGAAATGAAAAAGCTTTGATGTGACAAAAATTAAGTTCAAAGAAATCTATAAAATATCTGGCTGGCTTCAAGGGCCAGTATATAGTGTTTATATGTCTATGTTTCATTCTACATGTATATCCGAACTCAGGTGATCGTTAAGGCCCATGGGCCTCTTGTTCCTGTGTACTGTGACCGGTTGAGGTGTGTATACAAGAAGACACAACGCGAATATACCACAGTCTCCCAAAACATACACTGTGCACTTCATACACGCTATACACCGCATACATGAAAGGGCGTCCTTCCATGACCCTGGCTGTTGATAGGGCGTGAATTTAATCAATCAAACAATCGATAGATTGAGTATGCAACGCGCAATTTTGTGCACACTGATGCATGTATAGTTTTAGTGATTGATCGTAAGATTGAGGTGTACGTGTGTATTTTTTGTAATACAAATGTAGCAAAGTTACATGATTAATTTAGTTTGTATATCTCTATAGACATTTATAATTATATGATGATATTGTACAACTGTGTCCCTGTTATGAATCTCTAACTCTACTGCAGCAGCCAATATATACAAATAATGAGGGTTACTACCAGTAACACTATACAAAGCTTTATGTACATCACATGTAATAAACGAGTACCTCTCTGAACTACAGCACACTATGTAAAGGGAGATAACCCCTATCTACATGAACAACCAGTATGCACAGCGCAACACACCTAGTGCTAATCACAGCCCTCTAAAACACACATACGGGACAAACGAGACTGATGCTACGATCCTAGTGTAACGGACAGGACTAAAACTACACACCAACACAAAATGTGGCCATTAAATATCGGAGCCTGCTCACTGCGAGTGTGTCGCTTACACCAGTGTTGCCAGCTCTACTGACGACCTACCTATGTCATGAGTGTTCAATACTACCTAGCTAGTGGTCGTGAGACGATGTCGTAACTAACTCACTACCTATGTGCATCAACGCACCTACTGGGGTTACAGTAATGGCTATGCGCCAAGGTGCTCAGAACACGATACCTATACTCAATGGAAGTCCGTGGCCACGACACCGATGAAGGCAATGCATATTCAGCAACTTCTGTCTTCCAAATCTAAACCTGACCCCTCCCTAGGGGGAAACACCAGACCCCAGAGTCATATCATTCACAATTGTGTAAAGGACCTTAAGACCTTTCCATCTATGAAGAGTATTTTATTCTTCAAGTTCTAGAGTTTCAGAAGAAGGTTTATGAAGTTTTAGACTTTTAACCCATTTTGGCCCCGCCCCTAGAACCCCGAGGGGTCAGTCATGTAAAATTTGTTAATATCATTCGATGGCCATCTCATAGGGATAATTATGACAACATTTGACTAATTTCGTATTATAAATGACCATATAATGCTCAAAAATGTGTTTTCCCTATATAAACTATGGTAAATTTAACCCCTCACCAGGGGTAAACCTGAGACCTTTCTATCTATGAAGAGTATTTGATTCTACCACATCTGTAAGTGGAGAAGAAGATTTTTGAAATTTTAGTCAATTAGTCAATTTTATACATTCTGAACCCTCCCACAGCCCCCAGGGGGTTGGGGGTCATATAATTCACAATTTTGATTGGTCTTATGCCTTAGAAATTTTGTGCTAAATTTCATTGAAACAGCTTCAGCGGTTTTTGAGAAGAAGTCGAAAATGTAAATTGTTTACGGAAACACGACGCACAACGGACGACTCACGACGACGAACAAAAGACAATTAAAATAGGTCACTTGAGATTTCGCCTCAGATGACCTAATATGAAATATGTTCAAAAGGTGGACACAAGGGGTCCCCTGAGCAAATATCCAAATTATTTTTATAGAACATCATTTTAGGCCCTTTTTGTCTTTTAAAAAATACAAAATAGATAAAAAAAGCACAAATAAAGTAGTTATGTAACTAGACATTTAGCACTGCAAAAAAATCGGAGCGTGGACGGTTTTGCAACCCCTTCAAATAAAATCCTCATTCAAACCAAACAGTAGAATTATTTCTTTGTTTTCATACTAATTCTTGACTTTCTGATTTGCCAATTATTCTTTTCGAAATTCCAAAGCCATAGGGATGAGACTTTGCGTATTGATTTCGAAAAATATTCCGTTGAAATGTTATTTACATTGTACAATCCCTTATGAGATTTCACAACATGGATTTACACATCTTGCAAGCAAATTTCTTCATACCACTATGCGATTAAGGTAACTGGGGACTATCCCTACAGATATTATTATTTTTATATTTTACACACATGTTTTAGCGTAAGTTTCCTCGTCTATGTTTTTTTCGTCGCGAAAACATAATTCCTCGTCCTGAGAGATTTGATTGGTGCTTTCACCAGTACTGCTTAATAACGGGAAAAGTTGGATATCGTTCAGGTTCAATGTCTCTCCTCCTGACAGTGTGATATCTCCTTCTACTCGTCTTGTACCAGAATGAGATTCACTTTGAGCCATTTTCGCATGCGTTTCATCAGCGTCGTCTGTTGATTCAAAATTGACATTGTCAATACCATGTAAGTTTCCAGATACTGTATTTCCCGTCTCAATTACGTGAAGTTCTGATTCTCCCTCGTTTTCTACAATCTGTAGGACACATGTTTCCTCGCATAGGTCAGTATCCGTAGTCTACAAAATGAAATAAGGTTAAATTACTTATCAAATGAAAACCTGTGGAATTAAACGATATTTAGTCTATTCAATCTCGTTAGCATCAAATGTTTTAATTGTGTCATTAATCCGTTCATAATCATGTTAATTGCTGTTTACCAGTAAGCGTTCAAGAGCTATTGTATTGTATCATTCAAAGTTTGATATCGATAATTCTTAAGGAGATAGTTGGCCAGGGTAATTTAACGTTATATGCGCCGTAACTTGCTGAAGATTTTGATATTCTTCGTTTTCGTCAGTAATCTATTGAAAACCATAAGCTGTGAAAATCACTTTAACGGATGTGAGTTGATATTGCTTTTTTAAGATGAAATAAAGGAAAATCAATATGTTACTATCATAAATGATATATTCTATGATCTAAATGACAATTTTGCACGATTTTACAAATGGATTCCAATCGACACTAAGTTGTCGTAATATGTTGGCAAACAAAGCATTGCTTAATAACGCAAGATTGGAAACTTCTATATATTTTGAACAAAGTTTTAAAAGGTACAATGTGTTCGTTTGTTTTTATTCGCTTATTCACCCTATCCTCAACCTCATCTGAGAAGAAAGACGTTGACTTTCAGTAACAGATATTTCGAATTTGGTCAGCTGATTATGCTGGAAGCTGGTCCAAACACTTGAACGTTTGCAAATTAGAGCGATAACATTGAGGTTCTGCCGGATAAAGTTTATTCAGCGGAATCACAAGAGCATTTTAACCGTTTGGTATTATATTGATTTTACTTTAAATCACCATATCCATTGTGATATGTTACCATGAATCCACAATGGCCACTGGAAACGTAAGTTTCCAGGCCTGGTTGTTCAGGTATGTATTACTTTAGAAGCACTTCGCATTTCAGGCACGAAGCCCTTAAAATAAATGCCTTCACAGTTTTCCTGATAATTTTCCTGATAGTGATCTTAAAGGTATATTCTAAGTATTGACCTGGTTTGACTGTCATTCCCATTCAGCCAACGTGTTGTTTTTGAAGTATAAACATTATTTGAGAACGTTGGTTAATCAGTTATAAAAGTAAAAGGGGAAAAATTATTTTATGATGCGGTACACCTAACAGTATCCTGACCTTTAAAAATTGGTAGTAAACATTATTGAGGCATCAGATTATCAACAAATTAATATTTCAAAACTCGTTAACATGTCTCAAGATAAGCATGCAATGCATAATGACAGAAATATATTTTTATGATTTTTTTTTGTCTGTGTTATCTTATTATTTCATTTATTTTGACAAATTCCCAATATCATGAATACAAACATTTATCAAATGGAAAAAAAAAACAAATTTCTTTTGTTTCCATAATAAGGACAGGTTCTCGGTTTCGATGTATTCAAGTTAAGAAAACCATTGTCATTTTAAGCTTTTAAGTTGCCCATTGTTTATTTTCTATCCTTTTGTATGTCATACCGAGATTTAAATAGTATAATATATGAACATTTATCGTATAATCCAAAAAGTAACCACATAAAGTCTTAAAATGAAAAATGAAATTACTTGTATACAGGCATTACAAATATATATATATATATTTAGTGATATTTAAATAAGAATATGTAGTGTGGTAATGGTGTAACCCTTCGTGTGTGACTATACATGTATATTCGAAACGTTGAAAGTACATGTTTAGAATTCTCACTAATACCTTAGAAATTACGGAAGAATGTTATATGCCATGATTCCGTAATTACAGTACTTGACTGGAATATTTTTTAACATTAAACCTTTAGTTGAAACAGTTCTCAGAACCATTTATGTTTCTGAATAAGTCAACTTCCATTATTGTTTTACATGTGTACGATATATATATATGTAATTTATATTCCTAGGTATGATCAGGGATATTTTATTTCCATTTGCTTTTACATCTTCATTTTAAAAATGGAGATGCCAATAAAAAAACCTAGAGCATAGATGTACGGGGTTTCCATAATTCATATCACAATCCAATTAACGGATGTCCTAACCTGCTTGACAGTAAGACATATTACGGTATCGTAATAATTGTATCTCAATTAATTCGGTTAGCTACACACAACACAATGCTCAACACTGACCAAAAGCGTGCACATATCTTTACATAGATGGCAACTACTGGTAAACAACTGACTTTCAGTGTCTCCGTAAACTATAGCATTTAAATGGCAAGGTGCTATCTACGAACCAAAGCGAGATGCGTAAACCTATACCAGATTACTATTACAGCTTTTACAGTACTCAAAGGCCTCCGTACTTGAGTAGAACAGATTGACTTTATGATAACTATGTTCCCTATTTACACTAAATAAAACACCTATCTTTCCTAAATATATTAACTTTCTAATAAAACAAACTATATTCTCAAAATCACTACAATAGCACATCAGTTATAGCACAGCTATAAGCCATGGACTATTATAACGTCACTTCCGGTTTAGGGCTAGAAAATATGCATAATCGGGCGGTCAGTAAATTTGACCTATATATCGACGGCTTACAGGTTATTCCGGTCGCACGCGACACGGAGAGGTTTATACACGTGCTAATAAAGGTATCTCCAGCATAAACTGAAATTATCATTTTTGACTGCACAAATCCTTTAAATTTGCCTTACGTCACGTATTTCACGCAGACATATGTGACAGTATACGTCTAAACTACTAATACATAACACCACAAATATTATATATGGTTTTTATGACTTGCATGATATCTCACCGATGGCGCTGGTTCGTATTTTGTCACATCTATTTCATCTAAACTCTGACAAAAGCAGCGTACTGATTCTGAAGTCGGATGTCTTGGAGTGTTTGTTATAGGGACGCTCTTGTTTTCAAAGTATGTCCGTATAATCATCTGTTTAAACATCTCATCGCACCATTCCTTACAAAAAACAAGCAAACAAAATTAAAAAAACAATTGTTAAAATGTTCAAGCAACGGAATTCAGGTAAACCTAAACCGATGGGTACTTGATATAATTGTAATTTACATTAATCAAATATGTATACTTGGGAGCACATTATATTTTAAGTAGCCGTATGATGAAATCTTTAGGAATTATCAATTAATCACCGAATCGATGTGGTTACAATACGGGTCCTTATTCAATAGAGGATCTGACAACATCCCATAAGGCGTTATGTTCGGAGGACCTTTATACCACGTGTACTTCAGATAAAAAATGCATTTTATACACATTATCACATCAATTGACAGCGCCATTCGCCGAATTTACATATACAATTAGCTTTTATTGGCCATTTCAAAAGGTAAACTTGACATGACCCCTAAAGGGATTTTCTCAGATCCTCTTATCCAACATAGTGATAAAAAAATCTGTATTTTAATCAGATTGATCAACGCCTAAACATGTAATTAAATTTTGTTTGTTTCCTCGCTGTGGATGTTTCACTTTGGTACTAATCAGATAATTGTCAAGCGGTCAACTTGTATTTTTACATATTGAAGTTTGACTTTTATCTTAGAAAATATAAATATCTTGCATATCATTTGGTTCTGTCCTCTGGCCGAGACACACAATAGTCTATAAAAATGGTGGTTTCTGCTTTTGCTTAGCGCTCAGGATAAAGTGAGGGAGACGACTGGTTTGCCCGTTATCAGTACAGTGAGAGCATGCGGGGTGTGTCGTTTGGTGTCTTCGGCGGCATAAGTCAGTGAAATAGTACTAAGGAATGGACAAAAATTCAATTTTACAAGGAGACAAAACACGAATATACCACCAGCCTCCCAAAACATAGACATCCACACACTGCAACATATTGCACACATGGGAGTTTTCAATTCGAAAGGTCACAAGAACGGGACCTATAATGTGAGATGTTACATCCTCTACGATACAGAGTGAGTATAAGGGTCTGTATTTTCATTACGTGCTGACCTCTGATATGCGTAAAAATACATTTTGACATTGTTTATATTATGACCTAGTTTTACTCCGCCTCAGTTTTGAATGAATGCTCCTCGGCGATGATATTGGTGTGGATATAGGATCCCGGACAAAAATGCTTAATAAGTTATATATAAGAAATTATCAGTACTATGCAGACAATTTTAAACAGTGCGTATTCTTTGTACACGAAACATGCTGACATTGGCTCAAGCCACCCGGGAAAACAATGAACATTCCAACCCAGTGGCGTTCACTAAGCATCTACGTACACTGGATATGGACAGTAGCAATAGATTCCTTGAATGCACGCTCAAATTATAAACAGACTGAGTTAATGTGAGTATAAACATAAGTCTTCCAATGATCTACACATTTAGTAATACTTTTTATCGAGCTTCGATCGCGAAAGGATCATTTAATTTCCTGCATCGCATGCCATATACACAGGTGCTCGGTTTTACTTCAAGTTATGTGCATATAGTACATGGTACATATAGTACATTCTGCTTCGCAGAATACTTCGTTTACACGAGATTGACTTTCTTTATCAGTCAATGTGACAATCAATTCTTAAGTGGGAACTTGCTATTTTTATAGTGCAATTCACCGAACAGCACAATCTATTCGATCATTGACAGCGGGCAAACCAGTCACCTAACTCCTTTTATGGTTTTATGGCGAAAGTTTACCACTTTTATTGACTGATTTGTCATAATATATTTTAAAAACTTATATACTCACATATATTCAGACTCGATATGTGGTTTTCTATATTGCTAACACTAGTTGAAAGAAAGAGCTTAAGGACGGGAAGCGAGAAACTGTTCATAAGATAATATTGGTCTGGACAATCCCATTATAATAACTAGGATAAATATAGCATGTAGTGTGACCATTATGTTATTGATAAGATATCTGCTGGCATTAACATATCATAAAGTATCCTTAAAAACACGGTATGCCTATACAGCTGTACTTACATTGATACGTTCTTCTGATGTATTAGACCACTCCACGCGTTCTTTAAAATATTTCTAAAAATATAACAATAAAAGAAAACAATAATAAAATTTCACTTATTATAAGATTGCTAAGTATTTGAACACCATAATTGTAGCTGTATTTGAAGTGAATTAATTGAGCCTACGGATTGTATAAAACGATTCATTTTATCATTTACTTATTTTCATATTATGCTTACATTACAAAAGTATAATTTATGCGTCACTTACCCAACAGGGGTTAATGTCGTAATATAAGAATGTAATCTGTTTACTCTGTTAAGGATTACACAAGCGATTATATATATATATATATATATATGCTATTTCAATTAATATACCTTCGTAATTCTTAAAATTAATTATTGGTAATTAAGGATACATGCAAGTCAGTGACATTAACATAAATGTAATAGTTCTGCATCACAGGGAAGATAATGTATTTGTTTCTTCTGAGCTTCATTTGTGCCAGAGCTATGGATTGAAGACCTTCACGTATCTGGTATATAAATGAAAAGTTGACATTTTAAAGTGGTGTGATAAGGTTACAGAAATTGTTTCTATCGATAAATAAAAAAAACGTCTTGTTTGTTTTGTATCATCAGATTATAATTATTTTTTTAAAAATCACGGTTTATAACACTTCTTTTTTTGTACAAAAATAATGTAAAGGTTGTTTCCCAATACTTTAATTTCATATGTTGCATTCTATTATATTGGTTAGGTTTTGAGGATATTTTTCCATTGACAGACCGATTCCATAAGGTATGCAGTAGTTATTAAGATGCAATAATTTTACAGGTAACAGTATTTAGATGTTTATTTATATTCAATGCCGAAAAACATCAGCTACTGTGAAAAGACTGAATATTCGCGTCTATGAAGAATGTCTTTACGTTTCCGTCTACGACTTTAAACACTGAATATATGTTAAGAATAACCCCTTAATATTTATCACCCTCCGTTTCCTTCAAAAACAAACATTGTGTAGCTGTAATAACTTTATTAATATATTTTTATTGGTTTTGAAACCTACCCTTATTTTAATCCTTTTCTGCCATTTTGTTACTACTACTAGGCATATCAACATGCATAGTGGTAAAAACACAATTGAGCTAAATATCCAGAACGGGATTTTGCTGTCTTTTAAATGGAGTGCCCCAATGCTCCAGTAGAGGAAGAATAAAAGTGACAACAGAAACGCTAGGCATCCTAGAAATATACCACCTATCGTACATCTCCTTTTTCTGGTGTTAGATAATGAGATCAAAGCATACTGACTCAACAGTCGGGTCCTATGGATGTCCTTTTTAATTGAATTGTAGCATGTTGCAGAATCCTAAAAAGAAGGAATAATATCTTTAAGAGATGTTTGGAAACACTATCGAAGCATACATGAAACGACATATCATTTGTTATAAAGCCAATTGAGAAAAAAAACAACCAATGTATTCAATAAATGAATTATTGCGAGGTTAAGATATTTGTAAATCATGTCAATTTGATTATAGAATGATACATATCTATGAAAGTAAGATTAATGTTCAAATCTGTTGAGTAATCAAGGATTCGATATATATGCATATTTGAAAATGTTATACATTTGTTATCATGATTTACTTAATCAAAGGAACTTTTTTACCTCTATATTTGAGCCCCTCAGTTTCTCCATGTCCTCCTCAGATAGATCAGGAAACACATACTCCATTCCCCCGAACAGACTGGGCGACAACTCTACTGGATATTTTTGGAGTACAACTTTTCCATTTTTGCAACTCTCGTCATAATAGGATGATTCTAAGATATTTATCAAAGTATTCGTGCTAAATTTTGCAAACAATGGTAATCGTGTTTTTCATATCAAAAGGCATATTTTAACTAGAATTGTCATGACCCTTTAGATTTATTTTTAAACTATCTCAGCAAGCAAATATAATGCGGAAAATAATAATATTTTACATAAAATGAGGCATTTAAATTTGCCGTAAAAGTCACTGCATAGCACATCCGCTACTACATGTATCATATTGTTCTGAAAACATGAAACTAGCACATCCCATGCTACATGTATCATATTGTTCTGAAAATATGAAACCAGTCTCTTATACTGAGCATTTAGCAGGAAACGAAACTGCCACTTTTAAAGAGTAGTGTATCTCGGCCAGGGGACAATATTCAACGACTTTTTTCTCAAAATGCTAGTTTTAAGTTCTCACCATGTTCACCATTCCCAGTAAATGCCATTTCAAATTTCCGTCCGATTGACTCAATGTCGAGGTCAGTTCCATTGATATATGTTAGATCGCGCAGTTTTCTGTCCAATTCACTGTCGTCAAGCTTCAGTATTATGACGTAGTCTTTCTGTCTGTTATCCATCGCATACGTAAATGCCAGGTCCACCTCTCTTCCACAGTATCCACTGTCTAAAAAGCTCTTGGATACGACAAACAAGGATTTTTCACATTGGTCGATTGAATTTGAAATGTTGTCTATCACAGAAATCCCTGGTGTGAAGTGATGATCAGCTAACATACACCTGTAATTATAAAATGCGGTTTTTATGTCATATGTTTGTTGACAATCGGTCAAATGCGCATTAATTTAGAGGTTCTCGTCCCTTAATATCTTTATTGTTTGTATTTTTATCCCGCTTGGACACCTGGATCTTTTAAGGCGTAGTGGGTTAAGTTTAAGGTTAGTATAGTATTGAATAGCTATCCCATAAAAAGACAGATGATAATCCAAACCCTGATTTAAACGTTACGACCCCTATTTATATTGAGCAGTTATGTCGTTTTCATCTTTTGTGGATAACAGTTCCCCAAGGATTTCAGTGAATTATATGTATTCCCTTTCTCCCTATTTACCCCTTCTTAATCTTTTGATCAGAGCCAAAATTGATATGATCTATGTTTCCCTTCATAGAATTATCTATTTTATAAGTCTCAGAAAACAAATGAAAAACTTGCTATATTCCTAAATTAATACTAAGTATCGGAGTTATGATCTGTAAGATTACGAACCATTGCAGCCGCGGTGGCCGAGTGGTTAAGATATCGCGAAGAAGGTCATCCCATTGGTAGTATGTATGACAAGAACGACGCATCTGGCGTACAAGTAAATAAAGGTGGGGCAAAAAGTGTGGAGTGTCATGTAGGAATTCATACGTGCTAGCAACATTATTGCATATAACGATGAAGGGCCCAAAACCCCAGTCGATCCAAATTTCAAGAAACGTATGATACATGTATTTGACAATTGCACTCCACCAGAGGATAGATTATAAAAAAAAAAGAAAGAAAAAAAGAACCACAGAAAATTGCTGCTTAATTTTCTCAATGCAAAAACAAACCTATAATGTGAATTACCCTGTATCTGTCATGTATATGTTTTCTATTTCAACACAGTGTACACATGTATGGGTATCTTTGAAAAGTGTTCCTTCAGAATAGTAATTAGTCATAATGCCATCTGCAAACAAATATTATGTAGCTATTAGCAGTAGTAATGTCAATGGTTTGAGAGACAGTGAGAAATAGAAAAAGTGATGTATTGGTTACAGAGCCAAAACATAGATATAACATTATGCAAGAAACACACTGCAAAGACACAGACCAAATCTCATGCAAACAATGGAAAGACATAACTAAGGGAGGTGGACGCATGTCGAATAATGGCACTAATTCATCAAAGGGGGTAGCAATTTTATGAAAAAACATTTTTTACAGCAAAAGTCTCAGAAAAACATAAATTTGGTAAAGGCAGAATTTTATCAGCCAACATAGAATCTGAAGATAAACTTTTTGAAGTGTATAATGTGTATGCACCTAACTATGGTAATGAACGCAAAGATTTTTTCACACAAATAAATAAGATAATTGATGACAACAAAGGTCAGTTATCAGAATGTATTTTGGTGGCAGATTTTCATTGCACTCTAAGTAATACCATAGATAGAAAACAAGCACTTAACAATCAAGATATAGGGCAAAGAGAATTAAGCATCCTGATTAGTGAAAAAAATCATGAGGATATATGGCGTTCTCAATATGTTGGTAAAAAGAAATTTACGTTTACGAGATGTCATTCAGAATCGAAAATTGACAGTATGTTCACTCCTTCAAAGATGCGACATCTTTTTAGTGACCCTTGTATAAAATTTTGACCATAATATGATTTCGGATAAATTATTGCCACAAAAAATAGAGCGTGGACCAGGAAACTGGAAAATGAGTATTAAAGTTATGGAAAACACACTATTTTCACAAGCTTTTAAAAACTGTTGGAGATCCAGGGTTTCTAATATTGATAACAATACATACATATTGGAATGGTGGGAAGTGACAAAAAATTCAAATAAAGGAGTTGTCTATGGAAATTGGTAAAAAATTAACTACTAGAGATAAGATGATAAAAGAGGATGAGAAAACATTAGAAAAGTGAAGGGAAGAAGATGGTTTTAGAGAAGATATTCAAAAATTAGAAAAAAAGTATTAAAGAACACTACACTAACAAAGCTAATGCTGCACGGATAAGGTCAAGAATACAAAACCTTTGAAGAAAACGAACAAAAATCAACAGCTTATTTCTTAAATTTAGAGAAAAATGATGCACAGAAGAAGCACTGGTATAGAATAAAATCTGCAGATTGAAACTATAAAACTGGTAAATATTCTACAAGAACAAGCTATTTTCTATGAAAAAAAAAAATAAAACAGAAGAATGGGATAAAGAGAATGTAAAATTTTTAACACAATTCATTGGAAATAAAATATGTGAAGATGATAAAGAGAATTTAACACAATTCATTGGAAATAAAATATGTGAAGATGATAAAGAGAAAACAGACAGGGATATAGAAGATGAAGTAATATACACAGCTATAAGAACTCTTAAAAACAATAAATCTCCAGGAGAGGATGGAATTATTGCAGAAATTTACAAAAAAACACTGGAAAATAATTAAGCAAATAATGTGTTTAAATATAATTCTCTGACTAAATCTCAGGGTAAGGGAATACTGAAGCTACTATTCAAAAAAAGGTGAAAGAGAAGATTTAAAAAAATTGGCGGCCTCTAACACTACTAAATGCAGACTATAAAATTATTGCAAGGATTATCAAACCCAATATTTACAGGCAAAATCTGCAAAAACTGTTACCTTGTTTGTTTGTTTGATTAATTAACGTCCTATTAACAGCTATGGTCATGTAAGGACGGCCTCCCATGTATGCGGTGTATTGCGTGTATGTTGTGCGAGGTGCGTGTTTTGGGAGACAGCGGTATATTCGTGTTTTGGGAGACAGCAGTGTCTTCTTGTATAGTGGAACTGTTACCCTTTTTATAGTGCTATATCACTGAAGCATGCCGCCGAAGACACCAGGCAACATACCCCACTCGGTCACATTATACTGACAACGGGCAAACCAGTCGTCCCACTCCCGTTATGCTGAGCGCTAAGCAGGAGCAGAAACTACCACTTTTATAGACTTTGGTGTGTCTCGGCCAGGGGACAGAACCCAGAGCTCACCTCTATTCTAATATTTCATTAATTAGGATTTAACAATGAAAATGTGAATTCTCCTTCAACTTTTTGAAGGCACCAATTTGATTGGACAGAATGTGACCCCTAATGGGATGTTGTCAGATCCTCTGATCAGACGTAGTGATAGCAAGGATCTATATTTTAATCAGATTTTCCTTTGCAATAATAATTATCATCGTACCTTGTTAACGCGGTTACTTATGAAATATCGGACAGTAATCAGGAGTTCTACGATAGTAATAATGTTTGGACCTTGGAACACCAGTAAATATTCACTAAGCTAAATGTAACTGTACACAGACTAACTATAGTAAAATTGCGGGTATGATTGAAAATCATAATTATCGGACAGTAACGTTCGAAGGTATTGTCCTTTGCAATCATAATCATAATTGAAAAAAATTACTTGAATTTCAGCTTCCTTTCCAAATGAATGTGTAGTTTCTGCACGAAGTCACCATCCTTAGAGCTGTATGATATAAAGACGTGGTAATTCTTATCAGGTAGCAGAATTCTGTCATCCCCCGGATCGTTTTTTTCTGTTAGGTCATTTTCAGATCTAAGAAATGGTGCTGACGCTTCATCCATAATTGAAGTCCTGCAAACATAAACAAAATGCCCTGATGCATTAATGGTCACCAAGGTCGTTAGTTTCTACACAGGCAAAAGTGCCACGCATGAAATACATGTGAAAAACGCATGATTCTCATGCGAAAATTTCATGCGTATTTGAGCTGTAAAGAGCACACCTGTATCTCATGCGTAAAATTCATATGAGAATCATGCGTTTTTCGCATGATTCTCATGCGTAGAATTCCACATGCGTAAATCATGTGTAGCCACATATGATATATTCCTAAATTAATACTAAGTATCGGAGTTATGAATCTGTAAGATTACGAACCATTGCAGCCGCGGTGGGCCGAGTGGTTAAGATATCGCGAAGAAGGTCATCCCATTGGTGTATGTATGACAAGAACGACGCAATCTGGCGTACAAGTAAATAAAGGTGGGCAAAAAGTGTGGAGTGTCATGTAGGAAATTCATACGTGCTAGCAACATTATTGCATATAACGATGAAGGGCCCAAAACCCCCAGTCGATGATCCAATTTCAAGAAACGTATGATACATGTATTTGACATTGCACTCCACCAGAGGATAGATTAATAAAAAAAAAGAAAGAAAAAAGAACCACAGAAAATTGCTGCTTAATTTTCTCAATGCAAAAACAAACCTATAATGTGAATTACCTGTATCTGTCATGTTATGTTTTCTATTTCAACACAGTGTACACATGTATGGGTATCTTTGAAAAGTGTTCCTTCAGAATAGTAATATAGTCATAATGCCATCTGCAAACAAATATTATGTAGCTATTAGCAGTAGTAAGTTGGAATGTTTGAGAGACAGTGAGAAATAGAAAAAGTGATGTATTGGTTACAGAGCCAAAAACATAGATATAACATTATGCAAGAAACACACTGCAAAGACACAGACCAAATCCATGCAAACAATGGAAAGACATAACTAAGGGAGGTGGAACGCATGTCGAATAATGGCACTAATTCATCAAAGGGGTGCAATTTTATGAAAAACATTTTTACAGCAAAAGTCTCAGAAAAACATAATTTGGTAAAGGCAGAATTTTATCAGCCAACATAGAATCTGAAGATAAACTTTTTGAAGTGTATAATGTGTATGCACCTAACTATGGTAATGAACGCAAAGATTTTTTCACACAAATAAATAAGATAATTGATGACAAAAAGGTTGACATTTTAAAGTGGCGTGATATGGTTACAGAAATTGTTTCTATCGATAAATAAATGAAAAGTCTTTGTTTTTGTATCATCGGATTTTGATTATTTTTTTGTAAACAAAATCACGATTTATAGGACCTCTATTTTGCACAAATATATTGTAAATTGTTGTTTCTCAGTACTTAAATTTCAAATGTTGCATTCTATTATATTGGTTAGATTATGAGGATATTTTCCAAAGACAGACTGATGCCATAAGGTATACAGTAGTTTTTATGGTGCGATAACTTTACATGTAACAGTATTTAGATGTTTATTTATATTCAATGCCGTATAACATCAGCTACTGTGAATAGACTGAATCTTCGCGTCTATGAAAAATATCTTTCCGTTTTCTGTCTACGACTGCATACACTCAATATATATTAAAAACAATCCCTAAAAGACCTCGCTGCGTTTCCTTCACGTGTTCACATAACATAAAAAAAATCACAGTAAAAAAACATTGTGTAGCTGTGATAACTTTATTGATATATTTTTATTGTTTAAACCTACCCTTGTTTTAATCCTTTTCTGCCATTTTGTTACAACTACTAGGCATATCAACACGCATAGTGGTAAAGACAATGTTGAGCCCAACACCCAGAACGGGATTTTGCCGTCTTCTAAATGGAGTGCCCCAATGCTCCAGTAGAGGAAGAATAAAAGTGACAACAGAAACGCTAGGAATCCTAGAAATATACCACCTATCGCACATCTCCTTTTTCTGGTTTTAGATAATGAGATCAAAGCATATTGACTCAACAGTCGGGTCCTATGGATGTCCTTTTTAATTGAATTGTAGCATGCTGCAGAATCCTTAAAAGAAGGAACAATATTTTAATTGATATACGGAAACACTATCGAAGCATAAATGAAACGACATGTCAGTTGTTATAGAGCCGATTGAAAAAAACTCAATGTATTCAATAATAGAATTATTGCGAGGTTAAGATATTTGTATATCATGTCAATTTGATTATAGAATGATACATATCTATAAAAGTAAGATTAATGTTTAAATCTGTTGAACAATCAAAGACTCGATATATATGCATATTTGAAAATGTTATACATTTGTTATCATGATTTACTTAATCAGAGATAAATTTATACCTCTATATGTGCGCCCCTCAGTATTTCCATGTCCTCCTCAGATAGATCAGGAAACACATACTCCATTCCCCCGCATAGATCAGACGACAAATCAACTGGATATATTTGGAGTACAACTTTTCCGTTTTTGCAACTCTCGTCATAATAGGATGATTCTAAAATATGTATCAATTTGAAAGTATTCGTGCTAAATTTTGAACATTTACAAACAATGGTAATCGTGTTTTTCATATTTAACTAGAATTGTCATGACCCTTTAGATGTATTTTTAGAATATCTGAGCAAGCAAATATAATGCGGGTCACTACCGAAGGAGTCTGATGCTCATAAATAAGGCTGACCCGATCCCCGTTGACCGAGGGGTGGGAGACTGTGGTATTGTGTTTCCTTTTTAGTGAAAGTGGCATTTAAATTTGCCGTAAAATCACTGCATAGCACATCCTATGCTACATGTATCATATTGTTATGAAAACATGAAACCAGCACATCCCATGTATATATCTTATACTGATTACACTCTTATACTGAGCATTTAGCAGGAAACTGCCAATTTTATATTATATCTCGGCCAGAGGATAATATTCAACGACTTTTCTCAAAATGTTAGTTTTAAAAGAAAGACAAGTTCTCACCATGTTCACCATTCCCAGTAAATGCCATTTCAAATTTCCGTCCAATTGACTCAATGTCGAGGTCAGTTCCATTGATATATGTCCGATCGCGCAGTTTTCTGTCCAACTCACTGTCGTCAAGCTTCAGTATTATGACGTAGTCTTTCTGTCTGTTATCCATCGCATACGTAAATGCCAGATCCACCTCTCTCCCACAGTATCCACTGTCCAAAAAGCTCTTGGATACGATAAACAAGGATTTTTCGCATTGGTCGATTGAATTTGAAATGTTGTCTACCACAGAAATCCCTGGTGTGAAGTGATGATCAGCTAACATACACCTGCAATTATAAAATCGGTCAAATGCGCATTAAGTTAGAGGTTCTAATCCCTTAATATCTTTATTGTTTGTCTTTTTATCCCGCTTGAATACCTGGATCTTTTAAGGCGTAGTGGGTTAAGTTTAAGTATCGAATAGCTATCCCATAAAAAGACAGATGAGAATTCAAACCCTGATATAAACGTAAGGACCCCAGTTTACAACGTGTATCTTGAGCAGTTATGTCGTTTTCATCTTTTGTGGTTAACAGTTCCCCAAGGATTTCAGTGAATTATATGTATACCCTTTCTCCTTTTTGACCCCTTCTTAATCTTTTGATCAGAGCCAAAATTGATATGATCTTTGGTTCCCTTCATATAATTATTTATTACATAAACTAGTCTCAGAAAACAAAACACTTGCTATATTCCTATATTATTATCAGTAAGATTACGAACCACTGCAGCCGCGGTGGCAGAGTGGTTAAGATATCGCGAAGAAGGCCACCCCAAAGAAGGGCAAACAAATGTGGAGTGTCATGTGGGAATTCATACGTGCTAGCAATCGTTATTGCAAATAACGATGAAGGGCCCAAAAGCCCAGTAGATCCAAATTTTAAGAAACGTATGTTAAGTGACGATTCCACTCCACCAGAGGATAGATTATTAAAAAAAAAACACAGAAAATTGCTGCTTAATTTTCTCAATGCAAACACAAACCTACAATGTGAATTACCCTGTATCTGTCGTATGTTTAGTATTCTTCTATGTTTTCTATTTCAACACAGTGTACACCTGTATAGGTATCTTTGAAAAGTGTTCCTTCATCATAGACATTAGTCATAATGCCATCTGCAAACAAATATTATGTAGCTATTAGCAGTAGTAATGTAAATGGTTTGAGAGACAGCGAGAAAAGAGAAAAGGTGATGTATTGGTTACAAAGCCAAAACATAGATATAACATTATGCAAGAAACACACTGCACAGACACGGACCAAATCTCATGCAAACAATGGAAAGACATAACTAAGGGAGATGGAAGCATGTGGAATAATGGCACTAATTCAGCAAATTTATGGAAAAACATTTTTACAGTAAAAGTCTCAGAAAAACACAAATGTTGTAATGGCAGAATTATATCAGCCAACATAGAATCTGAAGATAAACTTTTTGAACTGTATAATTTTTAAAACTGAAGGATGGGATAAAGAGAATGTAGAATGTTTAACACAATTCATTGAAAATAAAATATGTGAAGATGATAAAGAGAAAAAAGACAGGGATAAAGAAGATGAAGTAATATACACAGCTTTAAGAACTCTTAAAAACAATAAATCTCCAGGAGAGGATGAAATTATTGCAGAAATTTACAAAAAATACTGGGAAATAATTAAGCAGGAATTTCTGGATGTAATATAATGTGTTTAAATATAATTATCTGACTAAATCTCAGGGTAAGGGAATACTGAAGCTACTATTCAAAAAAAGGTGAAAGAGAAGATTTAAAAAAATTGCGGCCTTTACACTACTAAATGCAGACTATAAAAGTATTGCAAGGATTATCAAACCCAATATTTACAGGCAAAATCTGCAAAAATTGTTACCTCTATTCTAATATTTCATTAATTAGGACTTTTTGAAGGCACCAATTTGATTGGACAGAATGTGACCCCTAATGGGATGTTCCTCTGATCAAACGTAGTGATAGCAAGGATCTATATTTTAATCAGATTTTTCTTTGCAATAATAATTATCATCGTACCTTGTTAACGCGGTTACTTATGAAATATCGGACAGTAATCAGGAGTTTTACGATAGTAATAATGTTTGGACCTTGGAACACCAGTAAATATTCACTAAGCTAAATGTAACTGTACACAGACTAACTATAGTAAAATTGCGGGTATGATTGAAATTCATAATTATCGGACAGTAACCTTCGAAGGTATTGCCCTTTGCAAACATATTCATAATTGAAAAAAAATTACTTGAATTTCAGCTTCCTTTCCAAATGAATGTGTAGTTTCTGCACGAAGTCACCATCCTTAGAGCTATATGATATAAAGACATGGTAATTCTTATCAGGTAGCAGAATTCTGTCATTCCCCGGATCGTTTTGTTCTGTTAGGTCATTTTCAGATCTAAGAAGTGGTGCTGACGCTTCATCCATAATTGACTGCAAACATAAACAAAATTCCCTGATGCATTAATGGTCACCAAGGTCGTTATAGTTTCTAGATTTCGGCAGGGACGTAATTACCGCCGACGAATGGTCATTTTATCCCTCAAAAACAGGAGCAGACGAATCAGTTTAATTTTACTTCTATTACAACGTTACTTCCTTTTAAGCTATTACTGTCATTGAACAGGATTGAGTTTCTAGTTTTACTCCAGAATAAATTTATTAAAGTTCCCTATATGGAATGAGATTGAATCAACTTGTCCGTAATATTCCACATTTATCTCTGATATTTCTCACAAGAATCAATACCCCAAACTATAGTGTCTATATAAACCTAATCAAATGGACGTCTCCACGGCAGTATAGTAATATGTATATTTTTCCGACCATTATATGTGATTCTACTATATATAGATATATAGGGTTTGAAAACTTGACCCCGCTTCTTAACCCTACAGGGGTCAGTCAGAATAAACATATTTGTCCATCATGTTCAACTGTTATCGATATGAATAAAATACAGTTCCTGATAACAACTCCGTTTATAGAGGACATGACAATATCCCATTAAAGGTCACGTTCTATACCTCTTATCAAATGCATTTTCTACAACTTGCTTCATCATTTAAAACGGAATTTTGTCCTAGTATTTACTCATATATGTTGTATTATTTCAGTGACATGACTACGTTCACAATAACAATTCTGATAACATTTTAAAAACAATTTTGTGTACTGAAAATCAGGATGTGTATTTCAATCAGAATTGAGGTTGCAACTGTAACATCATATTCCTACTGCTGCAGAGCTCCGATCGTATCTTCAAACACTAGATCATCACCTACATCAGAAGAAACTCAATGGTTATGTTAAGTTTTCCTTTCTACCATTCCCACACTAAACAAAATTATTCCGTTGATGCTAGGGAAATGATTACTCTATCTTACATAACTTGACATTGCGTAACGTTATGAATAGCTGCATGCATTGGCAATGACATCATCAATTAACCGTTTAACGAGATTTATGTGATGACGGCGCGATAAAATTGTAATTTTATCGTATGAGAGACAAATAATCAAACCTCAGTATATAAGCCTCGTGTTGTCCATCCAAAATCTAGCTCTCATGACATTATAATCCACTTTTCAGGTTCATGTAAGATTGCACTATTTCATTTTCATTCAACATCTCAAAATTAGCTTTCGTTGAATGGGAAACTATTCCTCAGTAGTGGACAGTGATTCCTCAATTGAACAAGTAGAATTTCTCCGTATTATGTGAAATGGGATATAATGATGGTTGTCACACCGGCACACATTTCCATCTTTCGTTTTAGGAAAGAACGTTTCAAAGCTCATTTTCAATATAACATGTTTTAGCTAATGTCTCGTCGGTCTAATAGCATATACTAATAATACAATGTTGGTAAGGGAGACCTGTATAACCCATGAAAGAGAGGTAGTCGCCCCAAATAATCCGGCACACATGATAACACTATATGCTGGGCCTTGAAGTTAAACAGTGACTTATAAATTTGACTTTTTAGACTATAAAGAGTATTTGCTTCCTTCAAACCTGTGAAAGTAAAGGTATTTTTTGGAATTTTAATCATTTTGACTCTGTTTGGTCCTGCCCCTCTGGTCCCCCAGGGGGTCATTGAGGACGGATATGTATGTTAAAATGCTATATTTTAGGCTAATAATTTTAATCAAGTTTGACTAATTTCCTATGAAAATTGGGCAAATAATGTTCACAAATATGTTTTTCCTATATAAACTAAAGTAAACTTGACCCCTCCGCAGGGGGTATCGTGAGACCCCAAGGTCATATAATTCACAATTTTTATAAAACACCTTAAGACCTTTCCATCCATAATTATTTGATTCTACTATTTCTAGAATTTTAGAAGAGTTTTGAAATTTTTAGCCTATTTGACCCTTTTTTAATCCCGCCCCTCTGCCCCCAGGGGGTCGGCCAGGACCAATGTGTATATGATATTAAAATGCTATCTCAGACTAATAAGTCTAACCAAGTTTGACTCATGCTCATTAATGTGTTTTTCCTATATAAACTATAGTAAACTTGACCCCCTCCCCAAGGGGAAACATGAGACCCCAGGGGCATATAATTTACAATTTTTATAAAACAAACTTTAAGACCTTTTCATTTATAAAGTGCATTTGATTCTACCATTTCCAGAATTTTAGAAGAATATTTTTGAAGTTTTAGTCTATTTGACCTTTTTTGGCCCCGCCCCTCTGCCCCAGGTAGTCAGCCTGGACCAATATGGATATTATGTTAAAATGCTATCTAAGGCTAATGATTCTAACCAAATTTAACTCGTTTCCAATGACAATTGAGCAAAAAATGCTCATGAATGTGTTTTCCCTATATAAACTATAGTAAACTTGACCCCCTCCCCAGGGAGGGACGTGAGACCCCAGGATCATATAATTCACAATTTTTGTAAAGAACCTTAAAACATTTCTATTTATGAAAAGTATTTGATTCTACTTTTTCCAGAATTTCAGAAGATTTTTGAAGTTTTAGCCTATTTGACCCCTTTTGACCCCGCCCCTAAGGCCCCTGGGGGTCAGTCATAGAAAATTTGTTAATATGATTAAATGGCCACCTAATACTGATAATTCTGACAACATTTGACTCATTTCCTATTACAAATGACCAAATAATGATCAAAAATGTGTTTTCCCAAGATAAATTATAGTAAACTTAACCTCCTCCCCAGGGGGAAACTAGAGACCACAGGGTCATATAATTCACAATTTTTGTAAAGGACCTTAAGACCTTTCTATCTATGAAGAGTTTGATTCTACCACATCTGTGAGTAGTGAGGAAGATTTTTGAAATTTTACTCAATTTTACCCCTTTTGGCCCCTCCCACAGCCATCCTGGGGGTGGGGACCATATAATTCACAATTTTGATTGGCCTTATGCCTTAGAAGGTTTGTGCATAATTTCATTGAAATTGTTTCAGCAGTTTTGGAGAAGAAGTCGAAAATGTAAATTGTTTACGGACATTCGACGCACGACGCACGATGGACGACGCACGACGACGGACAAAAGGCGATTAGAAAAGGTCACTTGAGACTTCGTCTCAGGTGACCTAAAAATAGAGATGAACGCATTTTATCACATAGTATGTCCGTTTAATACGCCTTGGACTTTATTATTCGTTCTGTAAAGACTATGGATATTGAACAAACTCAAATGTATGCAAAAAATCATTAATAGTGACCGCGCATTTAGTCTATGCAATTGCTTTGCAACGGTCTACCAATATATCAAAAATTATTTTCGATCCCTGGTAGTTAAATGTTTATACGTTACCGTACCTTGGGTTGTAAGCAGGCGTTTATTGACAATCACTACAAGCCCACGTCTGCCACTGTGGTTTAGGTGATAATACTTGTATGTTGTACAGGCTGATATCTGGGAAAAACAAACAAAAATGACAGATAAATTTAAGGAAAGAAACAAACTCCAAGCTTTCATCATAATGACTGCGTTCATACTTACCAAGGTAAGTTGTATGTGAATGTTATATCTAGTGGATGTTCCCTCTGTTTTTACTTCTTGTTTGTCTAAGGGATATCTCTTTGTCATAGCGTTCTGCCGAACAGCATGGATACATTTTTGTAGATCCGGCCTTCAGCTGCCACTTGCCGAAGGGTTAATTGCGCTCCACTGTGCTATATAGTTTAATATTTGTCTACTTTGTCCCGCATTACTGTTGGTATCCTATTATGTAATCGTGTTCATTTTGTATGTCTCGAGATATACCTGATGCCTCGAAAATTTGACAATTTTGTTTTGTCCACACGGTTGGAATTACTTCCTTGTCCCAAATTTGTCATAACTATGAAATAAAAATTTATAATACACCTATAAAACAATTTATATCTATCTGTGATATATCTGTATTGAAATATTATCAATTCATATCTATTATTTTGATTTTGTTGTTAAGATAAAACCTATTTTTAACTCACTTGTAGACGTGCTTGTATCACCGTGCTTGCATTATATAAAACATGATAAGAGAAGAAATGTTTTCGATAAAATCGATTGACATGCCAAACAGGGTACATGTTGCCTGTTAAATGTAAACACTGTTGAGGAATTGCGTAATACTAAAGTATTATCGATCAATTTGGTATCGTTATTGACCAATGCTTATCACCATACTCAACACATTTTTTCTGGGTGCCTCAAAAGGGGTAACTTTTAAAAATTACTCACTTTGAAGGGAAACAAGACAAAATAAAAAAAAATCTGTCCCGATTAAAATTTCACCTACTGTAGCGGTCACCTCTGTGTCAAGACAACCTCCTTGATAAGACAACCGGTATAGGGACCCAAACGACCCATTCCAACCGAATTGAAATCTGTGTATATCGTATAAAGACCACCTGGCTATAAGGACCATTTTTCCTCCCTTAGGTGGACTTTATAGACAGGGTTGACTGTATAATCAAATTAAAATTACGTTACCCGTAACATCAGTCCTGTGTATATATTAGCAGAAACACCGAAAACTGTAGATTAGTCAAGATATTGTACAATTCGAGGCCTTTTTTAAAACTAGGATGAATAAAGGTTACACAGCGAGTAGTTGTTGGATATGGCATTTATTTCACACGAGTGAGTTATTTTTTAAAAGTTACGAGGTTAAGCAATTGTATATAATTATATACGTGGATTTTTTTTAAAACTTATTAAAATAATTGAAATAAATTTAAACCATTTAAATTGAGCTCACTATAATTTAAAATATGTTAATAAAAAATTAGGATCTGTATTTTAATCAAATTGTGACATATATACTGCATTATTTTATGACAATATACGGGTCAGAATAACATTTATGTTTATATACTTGTGTTTTACAGCAACAGCCTTATAACGTTACAGACTCCAGCGTATTATTCCATCACAATGGTCACCTACTAGCTGAATGTCCAGACAGTACCCTCCAGATTGAATTCTCGTCAAAGTGTACGGACACAGATGAGTGTCCAGAATTTGCACCATTTTCGTTTAAAAATGTTTGTCTATCATTCGGTCCTATAGGCAACGGAGCGATATTAGGGTCTTGCCAAAACGACAAAGCTTCTGAAGGTCAAGGCGAGAGAATAAATTTGATATGCGAGGCGGGATTTTGCTCTTCGAAAAAGCCCTTGTGTGATGAATACCAATGCGTATCAACTTGTCCCCAAGGAAAGTTTATTGAGGAGCAGTCGTGTGTTTATACGTGTTCAAACCAGAGACCTAACATTATCAACAACACTTGTGTCGCAACTTGTCCATCGATATACCCTTACACTGAGGATAATCACTGTGTACAAAATTGTTCTACCGGTCACGTTCTTCATAGGAATATATGTGTGAATGCGTGTCCCCAAGGTAAGTTTAGAACGAGAACGAAATGTGTGGATTCCTGTCAGTCGGAGGGTATGTTCGAACTTGAAGTATGGAACACAAGTCTCTGTTTAGACAATTGTCCAGTGTTTACCAACATACATAACGCAAAATGCCGTGTCCAATGTCCGCGAGGGTCTGGTTTCCTCTGTAATATGTCGTGTGTTAGAAAATGTCCACAATCTATGCCATTTGTTTATATCCTGTCAAAACGACTGCCTCTGTTCAAAACGCCTGTTTGCCTCCCTTCTTGCCCCGATGGAACAGTCATCGACGGTACAACATGCGTTGACAGATGTATACCGGGATTGAAAATCGAAAATAGAAGGTGCGTTCAACAATGTTCGGAATTACGCAGATTTGTTCATCAAGAAACATGTGTTCCGAATTGTCCGCCACATTTGGTTGCGTATGGTACATCTTGCGTTCAATACTGTCCATCAAATACACGGTATATCTTCAATAGTACATGTGTGGTACAGTGCCCAACTGGATATCAAGTACTTCAATATGAATGTGTTAATCAATGTCCGAACCATTTGCTTGCGTTGCAAGGAGAGTGTGTCTCACGTTGTCCTGCCGCGCTGCTTATTTTCAATGGTTCGTGTGTCGACAAGTGTCCAATAAGTCATCCATTTCAAGGGGTAAAAGAAATCAAATCTAAATGGATGTTTAGTCCGTTGGAAATAAAAATATGTGTTCAGTCATGCGTGAACCCCAGACCTTATCTCTGTAACAATACGTGTTTTGGTACTTGTCCATACAACTGCTATTTATATAACAACACATGTCTAGGAAACTGTTCCGAGGTTGGAAAGCTTAACTATCGAGGGACATGTGTTACCGATTGTCCATCATCCAATAATGTGATTTATAATAATACATGCATGCGGTCCTGCCAAGCGAAATTACCATTCATATTCAATAGAACATGCCATAGTAAATGTCCATCTACTCATTCTTTACATTTACCTGATGATTCATTCCCGAATACGATCACATGCGTGAAGAACTGTTCGAATTATTCTTATAGTTCTCATAAACTGGAATTCAACGGTACGTGTGTTAAAACATGCCCTGAGTCTGCGATTTACTTCAATGGATCGTGCTTGGAAAGGTGTCCATATTCACACAAGTTTAACATTACAAGATCAACTTATCGATATAGATATCAATGTGTTTCTAGCTGTAAGGATTATAACTTGTTTTCATTAGATGTCAATTGTGTTCCGCTCTGTCCAAATTTTTCAATCAACTCTTCATGTGTAGCCCGATGCCCAGAGTCTCACAGCTTTGTATACCACGAGAGGGCAGGACGGAGACAGTGCGTCAAGGAGTGTCCAGGAAACACTTACACAATATATAAAAACTGTTATAAACAATGTCCGGACCCCCTTGTCTCTTTCCGTGGGAACCTTTCCTGCTTACAACAATGTCCGACGACGCACAAGTTTCGCTATATGTATTCAAACAATGAAAAATTGTTCAGATGCGAAAAGACATGTTTAAAACCCCGATTCATTTCTGGGGACAAATGTTTACATAATTGTCCTGTATCGAAGCCGTACTCCAAAGGTCAAACTTGTGTGGCTACATGTGGTTCTAGTTATCCATTCTTCCACCCAGTAACAAAGCAATGTCTTAAAGACTGCCCACAACCTTACGTTATATCAAACAATACATGTATCCAAAAGTGTCCACCAGACTCCCGTTTCCTGGTGAGTAACGTGTGTACAAAATCGTGTCCACCGGCCATGAAGTTGTGGTCACCTCAACAGAAAGGGAATGTTTGTGGTAGTACGTGTACTGTTGGTTTTGTGGAACAAAACAAAACGTGTGTGACCTCTTGTTCTGGTGGACAAGTAATTATAAATAACAAATGTACCGGTTCTAAGTATTGTCCGAGGGAATATAAGTATACTGAAAGTTCGTCAAGTGGGAACATATGTCGTAAAACTTGTCTGAAGGGTCAATACATTCAGTCTTTAAGCTGTGTACGGATATGCAGCAAATATCATGTAGAAAACGAATGTGTAGATCAGTGTCCAGTGTCGCATCCTTTTACAGATAAACCTAGATTTTATACAAAGCCTTTTCCTAAAGAATGCCATCAAAACTGTAAACCTTCTCAATACGTCGAAGGATTTTATTGTACGTCATCCTGTAATAGTGATTTATATATTGCTACGGATAAGATGTGTGTTAACAAATGTCCGCCGTCTCATCCATTCAAACGGGACAATCTGCTAGTGGGTGCTGTGTGTGATAAAGAATGCGGAGATTCATACCTGATAGACCAAAAAAACAACTGTATAAAAGTAAAGGAATGCAAAGTGGCAAAGGATATGCTTATATATAAAGACCGATGTGTACACGAATGCCCTCCAAATTCATTCCTTGATGTGACAAAGAAACATTGCATATCACTGACAGATGGAACTCTAATATCCGGCTTCATCTTTTTGGCTGTGAGTTTAGTTGTGTTGGTGTGTGTATGCCGCCTAATCATATACAGAAGTCCGATGTACCAGGTAAGCTCTGTGTTGACCCGATATTGTAACCTATGATAGGTGACGCCGATAAACGTTTTGGATTGGTCAACCATGTCTAACGTCTTGATAGAAAATAATAATAAAATCTTTAATTTCTCCGGGTTAGGAGATTAATGTGTCAACATTGTACATACTATATATCAGTGTTAAAAAAGGTTTAAAACGTGTACGTGATACAATGCAGCTCAAAATAAGTCACATTTTGCTTTCCGATAAGTAAAAGAATTACTAATATGAGATAACAAAGGTAGCGAATAAACAAACTGAACATTCGTCAAATATTCTTCGCTATTTACTGAACCTTCAAATTATTAATTAAACGCCACAGATCAATGATAATCAAGGCCACAAAAGACATTTGCAAGGAGACATAATATGAATATACCGTAGCCTCACAAACATACAGATATTCACATACACAACACCTTCTTTTGCAAGTTCCGTACAGTAAAGTTTACATATATATTTTTGACAATATAACTCATTCAAAATAGGTATAGCAATAGAGTAGGTACTAGTATCAGAAGGTTCATTATTGACAAAACACTTAAAAGAATGTAATCAATTGAATATTCCTTATTTCTTGACGAATAACTGTTATATATTATCTCGTGAGATGAAAACTTGTGTTTGTCACTCTCGTGATTGCACTAATGACAAATATAATAAAAAGTCGATGAAATGTAACTTTTATTCATCACGAAACATGAAATATAATCTATTCATTAAAATATGTAAAAGGAATCAGAAAGAAGACACATATAATCTCATTTAAAAGTTTCCTTGTCTTATGTGTACTGATCATTTCAGACAATCACCAGCAGGGAGTTGGAGGAAAATGAGGAAGAATCTCATTTACTATTAGATAGAAAAGATGATGGCGACGGTGGAGCCGAGATCAGCCAGGAGGTATACGATTTATCATCGAGTGAACATTGTGTCCCGGCTAGAGACTATCACAACGAACAAGTCTCCATTAACAATTCTTCTATTCCAATGGTTCAGGTCCACGCTCCCATGGTACCAAACACTGACGAATTACAAGATGTTTACGTTGGTGAAAAAGATATTGATGAAAACACTCAAGTAAAGACAACTAAGGATGAGGAAATCGACGAGGATAAGAGGATCTGACAATGCACAATAAAGCTAAATGTATATGTATACTGGGTCGCAATGACGTTATCAATTGACGTAGCAATGTGTAGAAAATGTATTTGATCTGAAGTACACGTGGTAAAAGGTCATCCGAACGTGACCCCTTATGGGATTTTGTCAGATCCTCTATTGAACGTAGTGGTTATAAGGATATGCATTTTTATCAGATTGTTATTAGCCATGTCTAATTTCTTTTGTTATAATAATTTGCATTTGAATCTGACATAGTTATCCATCATTTCGGGTATGTATTGACTGCTTCTTCATGTATTCGAAAGGGCACCGTCATTTTTTCAGAGAGGTCGACGCAATTTAAGTACGATTTGTTTTGCTTCATTATATTTACGTTCTATTAACATAATGGACCATTTAAGGACGGCCTCCGTGTACGCGGGTGTGTGAAGTACGTGGTGTGCGTTTTTCTTGTATAGTTGATATCTTGCCCTTTTTATAGTTTTATATTACTGAACCATTCCCCTGAACACATCAAGCCACACATTACACCTGGTCGCATTATATTTACAACGGGCGAACCAGTTGTTCTATTCCATTAATGCCGAGCGCTTGCAGAAACAGAAACTACAACTTTTAGGCTTTGGTGTGTATCAGTTAGGCGACAGAAACCAAAGCCTACCTCAACGAGGCGAGTACCCAAATGCAAAGTCAGAATATGTGTCAGTTACTGAGATAGAGTGAAAAAACTACAATGTGTTTATCAATGTTAAACCTTCAAACGAATTAACAATATCACAGTCATGGATTTGCGCATTCATAATAGATCATACATTTATGCTTCCATAAATCTTCGAGAAGTGCCCATTTTTTAGTAAAAATGCCTAGTATATATATTTAAATACTTCATACAACTTCACAAATTTTAGATAAAATATTAAGCTCTATATTTTCAGAAAACGAAACCCGAAAAAAACCATAAAAATACTTGATGTTAAGCCACATTCCGTAGCATAGAATAGACGTCAAACTTTCTGATAACTATTCCTGCTCTCAACATGCTTATTTGCTTCATTTTACAACACAATCTATCCAAATTACTGTCTTCTCTATATATTGTCTTTTTAGAAAAAAAAATAACAGAGAAAGGTTACGTTTGAGGCCTAAAACTGACTACATGGAGCAAAGAAAGTAAATTTTAATGTACTTTGTTCGGAAAATGTGAATTTTGTTGATTTTTTTTTAAATTCAAAATAGGTCAACCACAGAAAATAGGCTTGTTATGGGAGAAATGACCCAAATTCATACTTAAATAAAATATCAACTAAGCGTGATAAAATGTTAAGTTAGTATTTGTTTTGTAGGTTAATATTTAAAAGTTTTAAAAGGTTTTGTCAAAAAAACAGATTGATTACTACAGACAATTTTGACTACTGTTTAAGTTTGTCTTTGACCCTTCAGTGCCGAATTAAGATATGCATTTCCAGCCTCTAGAGTATATTAAAACTACAGTGATTGAATATCCCTACCTCCTCTCTAAACCTCTTTTGCTTTGTATCTCCATATACAGTATTCCATTTCTTTTTGTAAAATTTCTCTTGATTCTCCATGTGTATGCTCGTGTGTATCTGAGTGTGACTGTGTGTATGTGTAGGTGAAAGTGTGATAAGGTGTGTATTAGACAGTATAACGGTGTATGTGTACGTTTATGAAAGGCAACAATGATGATGATGTTTGATGATATGATGATAAGGATGATGGTGATTTTGATGGTAATATTTCTGATTATTTCCGAAAATATGACGATTATGAGGATGAGGATGATGATAATGATAAGACATTAATGATGTTGAAAATAATGATGATAATCATGATGATAATAATGTTGATAATGATGATGATAATGATGATGATAATGATAAGATGTTGATAATGATGATGATGATGATAATGATAAGATGCTAATGATGATGATGATGATGATGATATGATGATGATGATGATGATAATAATAAGATGTGATAATGATGCTGATGATAATGACAAGATGTTGATAATGATGATGATGATAAGATATTGATACTGATGATGATAATCATAATGATGATGATAATAATAAAATGTTAATAATGATGATGATAATGATAAGATGTTGATGATGAATGATTGCTTTTTGTTTTATACTATATTGAAATGCCTTGAAAAAAATCAAATCAATGACGAGTTCAGCTATCGATGAATGAACATTTAGTGTCCATGGTGTTACCAATTATTTTGAACCATGACATGTATTTTCAATAAAACTCTGTTGTATTTTAAAGGAACTACTAGTTAGTTCAAGTTAAGATGTTACTGATTGTACTATGATGATGAACAAAAATGAAAATCTTTAAAAAATGAAGAAAACGTCTGTGAGGTTACTGTCTACCACTGACATAAAAGAGTCATACAAATAGTGATAGTTACACCACTGACATAAAAGAGTCATACAAATAGTGATAGTAACACCACTGACATAAAAGAGTCATACAAGAAGAAAATGAAGACACCTTGTCATAAATTGTTATAATATCTGATGTATACATCTCCATAGATGACAAAAAATCAAAATAATGAATCACTATTATAATCGGCAACAGTACTACCACATTTAGTCTTGGTAACACCACAAACAAAGACAAAGGAATACTGCTTTTTTACTCCTTTTGTAACATAAGCCATAATCGAAACTCTTTGACATCATAGTATTATGACTACCTTGTCCATTTTTAATCTATAATGAATTTCATTATAATGATCAAGAACTATACAAAATATTTTTAATCTGGTAACACCATGGACAAATGTCTGTTCTGTGACCTTTGTAAGCGGTATTCAATCAATGACAAAAATATTGCAAAATGATAAGTTTAAGATGAAATATAGAGCAGGTTAGGAAACAAAATGTTTTCAAATTATTGAAAGCCAAAAATAAAATCTTTGTCTAAAAAGAATAATCTGTTTGAGTCATTTTATATAATAAATTGAAAAGTATCTGTATGCTATAAAAGATCAAGGATGTTGACTGGTGACATATATTATTTGTCAGCTGATTACAGAGTATTAAAGTCATATAATTTGATATGAACTATTACTTTGACATAGTATCAAATGAAATGAACAGTTATTAATTACTTAATATATTTTAAAACAGGATAGTATATTATTTAAGTATGGTAACACCATGTAAATTTGACCTTGACATGTGACCTTTTGGTCGTCATAGTACATAACTAATTGGGTCAGCTTATCAGGAATTACCAATATTATTTTTGATATCTACAATGTTCATTCTTTAAGTTTCTGAACCAAAGGTATCTATTTTGGAGGTAGTTTTTCTTTGTTGGATTTGGAACATTTCTGAGAATGACTCCTAATAGTATATAGATATGTAAATATTCTAAAATAGCTATATTCCACAATCGACCTCAACTTCAACTTTATCATGTTTTGTTTTCTCGTACTTTCTGTTAATAATTATATATCACGAGGCTGTGTTATTGTTCATTTACGTACACTTGTATTCGGTATGATTTAATTAGATAAATAAATATTAAAACTATTAATGTTGGCTATCTATATATCCCGTAATGTATGCAATTTGGAGTTGTCCCCCTTTAGCCAAGTACCAAAGCTAATGTTATTGCATATAATATGACAATGAATTCAATGAAGAATTATACATAATAAATATATGCTATTAATCAATAATCAGGAATAGACTTAAGTAAACATAGTATAATGTCCAACCCGTTTGTTGTATATGAAATAAATAAATCATTGTAATAGAAAATATCGTCTTAGTGTTGAGTAGCCATTGAGTATTGTCGATTTGTAAACAAAATGGGAGTTCAAATAAAGATCGCTAGGTAATCTAGACGCGTGAATTGATATTATCATACAATGCTATCATAACGGTGGTATTAAAACGCTCTTAGACTAACACATGCTATATAAATATCTAACAAAAGTTAACAAAGTATGCGTCATGACTCGCTCTACCAGTCAGTAACGCCCAATGGATGTAAGTGTGTGGTTACCGAAATGTCACGAAAAATCTAATACGAAGGTTTTGAGATCCTAAAATGACGTGGGTAAAATAAAATTTACCGTCGATTATTTCCACCTTCCGGTGATTATGACGTCACGAAAATCACGTCAAATGATGACGTCATAATTACCGGATGGTAGGTCTAATCGACGATAAATGTTCGTTACCCACGTCGTTTTGGGATCTCGAAACCGACGTATTGCCTGTGTTGGATCATATAACTTTTCTTACTAACCTGAAGAATATGTTTCAGAGTGTACTCAATCACATGTCTTTTTGTATCTATAAATATAATTCAAAATTTGTAATTAAGAGTAAACATATTATCAACCATGGCCTTAAAGGCCCACTATCTTTGAAACAGATTGTGATTTTTAAATTGGTAATGTAAAACGAGATTGATAAAAAATTAGCGTAACGTTAACACTGCACTTGTCATCACCTTTTGAACAATGTAATTAAAATAAATTAAATGTTGATTAAAATACTGCTGGTCGTATTATGTTTCACGCCGTTGTTCTAATTACTGCATATTAATTGACTATCACTGCATCGGACGACGAAACATCGAAACTTGCGTTATTGTTTGTTGTTGTAACGTCACATTAGTCAATCGTTTCTTATGTTATTTTTGCATTTCAAGAAACATTTAGTTTTTTGTTTCGGAAAGTTAGTGGGCCTTTGAAATGCAATTGATTTTTTTTGTGCATGGCTGCCATCAACTTCTTATGTTGGCATTCACATGTTTTTTCGGCAGTCATTTAAGATTGATGTTGAAATGGAAAACCAGTTTATTTATCAAAGGAACAACATAATTAGAACGTTGTATATGTCATCAGAATAATCAAATGAAAATGTCAGACTCTACTAAGATTTACAATCAACAAATAGTAAACAACATCAGGGTTAAAGATTCTACACCACCGACAAATGATAATCTGTATATATGGAACAAGTGAGCATCAGTATTATAGCTACTACTATAGAAAATAATGTATGTCATTAACATGTTAAAATAAACACTCAAAGTCTCAATCCTTTCCACAAAGAATCTGAAAACATCACATACCGCGTGACATTCTGAACAGTTCAAATTGACCAATCGAATATTACTTTCAAATTTCCTGACGAATACCCAATCATTTCGCACATTATTGCACAGAGCGCCTGATCTTTTCATATGTATGCTATGATGAAATGACCTTTTATGTTGATGCAACAAGTTGAAAAATGCACTGAACTGAACTACAATGTATATGCATATTACAGAGTTATCTACCTTTGCGGGTATTGATTGTGAGGTCATGTATTTGCGAAGGCAATGTAATACTTTGTGGTGAATTGCGCTCAAAACAATAATGTGACAATGAATACCTACCTACTTGCGAGCTAACTCTGTAATATGCAAAGACGGAATAAAACGAAGTAAGGATCTATAATTTACTTAGATTGAGAACCATCTGTGTTTTTACGTGATAAAAGAGTAAACGCAGATTTCATACTGGTTCTGTTCACGTCACTTCCTGCGTTTATCTGTCCACGCAAAGTTTTGTAGTTAAATGCAAGAAACACGATCGGATTGGCTATACTATTCAGTGGCGCGAACGGAAATATGATGAATTGGACACAGGTGAATGGTACTATTCTGTATATCGTCAGCATGAAGATAAATGTGTGAGGGCTCCAGCATAGCAGGAACACTGAAAATGCAACGTAAAATGGTTTTAGGCAAAGCCTATCTGAGAGCGCAGCATTAAATCTATCGATTTCATCATGGAAAGAGTTATTCCCCATCACCCAAAGGACGGTTATCGATGCCATGAGTTTTGTTCTGCATTGCTTATTGTGTTTTGACTAACTGTACTGCTAGTGCTAGAAACAATTTTATACTCTAATGATGATAATTGTGATTGTGATAGCGATCTGATTAAAGTAAATAAGCTTATTCTCACTCCGTTACAAACAGACTGTTCTAATCTGATTCTAAACCCTTCCCTTTTTATAGTGTTATCTCCCTGAAGCATGTCATCATGGATATCAAGCCTCGGGTTTTAGAACATTTTGTGACCCTCGGATATAATATCCCTATCCTTCATAACGACATATGGAAGAGTCATATAATCTCACTGAAGCATGCCATCATGGATATCGTACAGGACACCCCAATCGGATTAACATACCAATCCTTACAACCACTCCATCAAATAAAGGATCTGACAACATTTCATACTTGGTCATATTCTGATGATCTTTATATCACCTGTACAACAGATCAAATGCATGTTCTACACCTTGCTACATCGATTGTGATCGCCATTTTGTCCCAGTATACATATACATTTTATTTTTTCGCGCTCAATGGGCGGTATCAGTACAGGCACGGACATTATTCTGACAGCTTTTGCAAACAGCAATGTATTTGGATAGGCCATTTTTAAGGTCAACAGAACGTGACCCCTAATGGGATGTCGCGAACCTTCTTATCAAACGTAGTGAAGATAGATAACAAACAATCAGTATTTAATCAGATTGGATTAATATTATACCGATTGATAGATATAAATGTATCTCATGGCACAAATGGATAGATTCACAAAGGGTTATCGTAGTGAAACAGTGCTGACCTATCACAGTTGTTTAGGTGATAGGACTAATGGGTTGTGTTGTGTGTATAAAGTGTATCAAAGGAGCCTCCAGTATTTTGCTGGAGTTGTGCCCCCTTGTAATCCTGCCTTTTGTAGTGTAATCTCATTGAAGCATGCCACCAAAGACACGGTGCAATCACACCCCACATCGTCAAATCAACCAACTCCATTTATCTCATACATCATTTCGGTATAATCACACCCCACACCGTCACATCAACCAACTCCCTTTATCTCATACATCATGTCGGTACAATCACACCCCACACCGTCATATCTTCCAACTCCCTTTATCTCATACATCATTTCGGTACAATCACACCCAACACCGTCACATCAACCAACTTTATTTCATACATCATTTCGGTACAATCACATCCCACACCGTCACATCAACCAACTCCCTTTATCTCATACATCATTTCGGTACAATAACACTCCACACAGTCACATCAACCAACTCCCTTTATCTCATACATCAT
>SAYR01072125.1:228259-294470 GCA_004382745.1 Argopecten irradians irradians
GGATTTAACACTATATCCATCAGCCTATAGTTATACTATTGCGACAAGTCTCTCTAGACCATGATACTCAATGTCAGATGATCTACTAACTCGCAGAAGACAATACTGATCATAGAATGACCGTAACCTTCCCATATATGAAACATCAACCTTCGGGGACACAACAGGAAACACTACAGTAATCTGAGTGGCAGCAGATGAATGAACCAACATCAGCCAACAGTAGAGAGGCATAGAAACAGATTTTACCGCATTTTAACGCTTACCAAGGATTGGCAAACCTTAAAGCATTATACAGTAAATGTGGAACACGTTAACACTATCAAAGAAAACTGAAACTGGAAGTAGAAATTTAAAGAAAAAACCCGGACATAATTATGTGTAACGGAAATATATCCCAAATATTCCCTTGATGTCCGTCATCAACCAGTCATATTCTATCGATAATACTACGTGTTCATGTTTGGAAATCTTCAAACAAGAGAGAGTGTGTGGCCATTTTATAATTAGATCATCTATTACCCATGACGCAGGTAGACATTATACCACCTTCGACGAAATATGTTATTTTGTAGAATAAACCTTAAGAGAGGAGATAATTTAGCCAATATGAGTATTTACAGATGCCCTAGCAAGTAATGAAGATAACAACATAAACTAGTAAATCTACTGGAAAGCATTCTTATTGGTAAACTTCTCTCACATATTTACTGGTTGGGTGATTTCAACGTAGTAAAGAAATCGACTGAATAATCCAACACAACCCCTGTATGGTGATGCACATATTCGCCACGAGGTTGTTGAGGTAACAAGGGCTGCTTTTTACACCCAACATGTCAAAAGCCGACAAGAATTAGGTGAGAACCAGATTCCATCTTTACTCGACCTCATCCTAACAAATGAAGAAGGAATGATTACAAACATCAAGTTCAATCCAGGTCTAGGCAAAATGTGATCACCTAATGTTAGAATTTGACATTTTATGCTAATTGCTGAAAATCCTTGGAACAAAACATCGATAAACGCAAACTTTCTAAAGGTAATTACGTATCTATTAACAAAGAGTTGGCTGAACACGCAATACAGAAGATACTACACAAATATGGATGCGAAATGAACATTGGACACACCCTTATGAATATTTTATCTACCAGTATTGAAAAACATGTACCATTATACAAGAGGCGATCCAATGATATCCGCATCCATATATCAATAAAGAATGCAATATCTGCTGTAAAGAAGAAACACCAAGAATGAACAAAGTATCTCCGCACTGCAAAACAGAAAACAACTATCAATCATACAAAATTGCCAGGAACAAAGCCCACAAGACTGTTGCGATTTATCACAAAGATCTTACGAAAAATCCATAGCTGAAAAACATAAAGGATAGCCCAAACTCTTCTGCGAACTAGTTCAGATCCAAAAACTAAGACAAAATCTACCATCACCAGAGTCAATAATCCAAATGGAGACCTAAACAGAAACAGATAAAGAAACAGCCGAAGTTATGAACGATTTTTTTGGTCAGTGTATTTGGTGGAAGACGGGAAATACCAATTTTACCCGTTACCGCAGGAGGAATATACGAGTCACTGATAGATTTTTGAAATCACGGAGGAAAATAGTACTAAAGGCACTATCTAAGCAAAAAACCAATTTAAATCCCTTGGTCCGGACGGAATTCACCCCGAAATTCTAACTAGAAACAAAGGACATCATAGTAAAGCCTTTAACCTCACTTTTCAAAAAACATCAATTGAAGAAAGTGTAGTGCAAAAACAAATGGAACCAAGCAAATGTTTGCCCAATACACAAGAAGGATCAACAAAGGATCCAATAAACTATCGTCCTATTAGTCTGTCATCTGTACCCTGTAAAATCTTGCAGAGGATAATACGTGACAAATATCATGGACCACCTAAAGATCAACAATTTACTGTCACCAAGAAACAACATGGATTTACGCCAGGCAAGTCTTGCACGACAACAGCTCCTGAGGTATTTAGAACACTGGACACAGGCCTTGACAACAACAACAAACGTCGATGTTATTATTTGGATTTTAGTAAAGCCTTTGACAAAGTGTTCCATATGACTCTCATATACAAATTAAAATCCTATGGAATTGGAGGCAAAATTCTGTCATGATTCAACAATTTCTGTCGCAGGACTCACAACAAAAGGTTATTATAAATGGAACAAGCTCCAAAACCAAAAAGTAAAAAGCGGTGTACCTCAAGGAAGTTGTACTCGGGCCCATACTATTTCTAATTTAGGTACAATGACATCCCGAAGATAGTGAATTGGTGTTACCAAACTATTCGCGGATGATACCAATTTGTATTCAAAAATCAACACATTACCAGGACTGTGAAGAGCTACAGACAAATATTTGACAGGATCTCCGATTGGGACTGACCTCTGGTTAATGAAACTAAATAAAGAAAAATGCAAGCATATGGAAATTGGAAATATCCCCATTAACAGAACAATACCCATAAAGGACGGCGACAGCAGATTACGACTTGGGAAAACCAACAGTGAAAAAGATCTGGGAGTCACAATAGATAATACCCTGAAGTTTACAAAATCAAGTGAATAAAGCTTCAACAAAGGGAAACCAAATCAATGGTATCATTTTAGAAACTTTCAAACTTATCTAGACAAACCAAACTTTTTAAACAACTGTATAATAGACTCTGGTTAGTGACCCCAATTTGAAATACTGTTCTGTCGTTTGGTCTCCCTGGATTAAAAAAGATATAAAACACCATCGAAAACGGTCCAACGAAGAGACACAAAAAGACTAGTAAACCTAAAGATCTCTCCTATTCCGGACCGATTGAAGACCCTGGGTATCCACATGGAATATATGAAGACTGAGGCCGATAATGGTGGGAGACTTCAAAAATTATCAACAAAATCGATAATTGTTACTAGTGAGAGCATGTGTACTCCAATGAGAACACAGGTAACAAGAGGTCATAATAAAAAACATCTACAAGAAACCCTTTCGTCTCAACTCGGCAAGAAATGTTTTCAGTAACAGGATATGTGGAGTCCCGGAATTCTCTCCACTGTTGAGTGGTCAATGCTGAAAACCTGAATATTTTCAAAAATAGGCTAAACAAAGCACTGGAAAAACACGTCACGAAGTTTTCACCATCAACCTAGGGAAAGACATTATATTATACTTAAACCGTAGGACATGCTATTAAGGATTTAAGCAAATCTTTTAATATTTTAACCATTATTCTAAATATCACTATACATCTTTACAAGCCGTTTGTTGGCTTTCAATGATGTTGGACTCGATGAGAAACTGATGAGAATGAGTTCACTTTTGGCCGATTACCAAATTCATGCAACAAAGTTACAGTTAAACGTACGCCCTGCAGGTAGGGCGTTAGAATTGTACCTGCTGCCCCTATTGCATGATCGTAAAAGGCGACTAAATTAGTATCTTATCTTTTCTCTTCTTCCTAACTGACTTATCTTTCCTAAATGCCTCCCTTAGGCACCGCTCACTTTTAGCCTGAGTTGAGCGTTCGCCCCTGTGAGGAAGGCTATGGGTTCTGTTCCCCTGGCCGAGACACACCAAAGTCTATAAAGGTTGGTAGTTTCTGCTCCTGCTTGGCGCTCAGCATACAGGGAGTGGGACGACTGGTTCGCCCGTTGTCAGTATAATGTGACCGGGTGTGGTGTGTTGCTTGGTGTCTTCGGCGGCATGCTTCAGTGATATAGCACTATAAAAAGGGCAACAGTTCCACTATACAAGAAGACATTACATGAATATACCGCAGTCTCCCAAAAACACGCACCCCGTACAACATACATGCAACACACCGCATACATGGGAGGCCGTCCTTACATGACCATAGCTGTTAATAGGACGTAAATTAATCAAACAAACAAACAAATCAAGTTAAACGCAGTTCGTCAGACGATGACCAAATCCACATGAATCGTAATCGTATTGTTGATTACTATCAAATTCAAATTCTTATCCTCATTTCTCTCCATGAGGATCTGATAACAACTAAGTCACAAAAACGGCAGTAATAATTTGAAGGTCATCAGAACAGGGCCTCATATGGAATGCTATCAGAATAAAGTATATCATTCAGTTTGTGTCGGACAACGCATTTCGTATTTACAAAATTGGTGATATCACGTACTTATCTAGCGCGTGTCAGGTATGGGGATCCTTTTTCATCAAAACTTATAATTGTTACACCGTTGTAGCACGGGGTGAGAATAGGGATCACAAATCATAGATTTAAGAAGATGTTTAAAGATGCTCCATCGCTGACAAGAGGTATTTTTTCACTATCAAAAACAGGAGCAGACGATTAAGTATTTTTCTTCAGCTACAAAAGTTACTTACTTTCCACCATTACCACCATTGAAAAGTTTGAGCTTCAAATTTTACTTCAAGTTAAAATTACAAAAAATAATTAATTGCATCCCGAAAAAATTCCGTGGCACTATATCTTATATGGAGTTAAATGCTGATTGCGCATGCACCAAAAGCAAAATAAATTATCTTATATTATTTTTGTGTTAATTAGAAATATATACACACGATTAAACACCAATTATTGTTCAAGTGATGAATATCTTTTATGCTCTGTCGGCGGTGGAGCATATTTAATATCCAATTAGTAGACTATTATTAGTCTCAAGACTACAAAATGTGTTCACGTTTACATTTGAATGTGTATGTTACGAACCTTATCATTAATTAATCAAATAAAACAGGTAAAATAAACAATTAGCACTGACACGGAGATGAGATCGAACATAACAACACATGTTTTCAGAAATTGACATTATTATTTTATACCATAGGAACCAAATGTAGTAAATATTTGATATCATGCATACACCCTTCTGCCTATTGACAATATCTACACGTATATTTAAATTAGTTACCGTAGACCAATCGTTAACCGTCTCCGTAGGTTGAATTGTATACCAAACAACAATCAGTACCATTGTACGGTTGGCGGATCCTTTGTGAAATCATTCGATTTTTACACCAGGAATAATGTCAATATAACGTCAAAATCTTTCTGGAGCAGGTATACCTCAATAACAATGGACATAAGAGATGTTCTTATTATAATGACAATATTTATATTAACACAGGTAAGTTGTTTCTGTATCTATCACTTCCTAGTCTTATTCCCTGTAGAATTTCAACGATTTACCTGACCAAACGGTAGATATAAACAAAATAAGAATATGTAATAACTTTGATATCATATCTTACACGGAAAAAGTATTGCATCTAATGAGATATATCTAAAATTTAAGTTCTTACCTTTTTCATTTACTGCCTATGATCGTGGCCAGGAATTTGTACGGATGAATGCCCACATAGCGTGGTGTGTTGCCGAGAACACACATATTACCTTGCGTTGTGTCAATAACTACCAGTATGTGCATTGAATGACGTATTATTAGAACATCGAGGTCTAAATAATTTAAAAGGCATGTACTGCTCTACTGTATATTATCCAACGCACAGGGAGTTATGAAGACAAATCTCCGTATTTCAATTTGACCAGGACCCAGTTTTTTAAAAGTTGATTAGTCTAATCACAGTTTAATGACATTTTTCAAATCAATATTAGTTATATAGTCAATTACTGACCCCCTATAAAGGCATAGAGGGTCAGTAAGATTTATAGGGGGCGAAGTCCGAGCCTCCTTTACTTCTTACTGACCCTCTATGCCTTTATAAGGGTCAGTAACTGACTATATAACGAATTTATCGCATCGAGGACCATTTATTTGTTTTATTAATTCTTTGTTTCCTATTTTTTTGGTCAAGAATCTGAAATCAAACTTAAATCATACTGGCACGAATGATAACAAACAATTGGCACTTTTAAAATAATTTGCCTACAGTAGGCTAAATATTTATCTATGTATTTCTTTCAAGAATTTTCAAATATTCTGTAGGCCTATAAGGAACCTGCAGAATAATGATGTATTAATAATTCATAAATCAACAATAATTTCGACTATGTGCACAGTAGGCCTACCTCAATACGACACCAGACCGTCTGTATATTGAAAGCATCACAAACAAGAGTGACACAAACATCCATCTAACATTTTAAGCACAATCTCCTTGATCATCTGTGCAATCTCGCTGAGATAATCACTTAGAAGTTATGCCAATAAATTGATTGCATAGTGAAGATTGATCTGTAGGCACGAACACCTCCATTTGTTTATAATCACAGTCTAGAAAACACTTGAATTGTTACGTTTGACTTTCGCCGCGTCATCAACTTTCAAACTGGCGTAGGGAAAGCAACTCGTATTTAAAAAATGCATTTCTTGTAATTTGAAGTATTAAAACGATTGAAGTTATTTATACACAAAAATTAACAAGTAATATATAGTTTTACGGTAATAAAGTGGTATATTTAGTTGAAGATAACGTGTTTAAATTTTGAAGCGAGGGCGAGAGCCGCCATATTGCACCATAATAAAATTTACTGACCCCCTATAAAGTGATAGGGGGTCACCACGTGACGGCTCTCCGCCAATCATTTGGGGACATTTCTGTCCGAGGTGCGATAAAAAGTATAAGGGGGTCACCACGTGACGGCTCTCCGCCAATCATTTGGGGACATTTCTGTCCGAGGTGCGATAAGGTATAATATCTTGTCAAACTAACTTCAAAGGTTTATAAAATGCTGAAACATCCTATTCTCTACGTACTTTCTTTACCATTCTATAGAAGATATAATTACAGCAAATAGGAGATACCATGTTCACGAATCATGTGATTAATCACGGCCCTGTACTTTAAATTAATAACGAGTGTTCAATGCATTTAAAGAGGAGATAACATTTACCGCAGTCGACTCCAAATGTACTGTACGAATAGCACTATAACAAGTATTGACCCTGATATGTATCTTGTGTATGTTGAATTGAGTCGTGCTCTTACTGAAAGCATCTGAAATGCACGCAACTTCTTTTTTTTTTTTGTATTTTTTGTATTTTTCAGAAGTTTTCAAAATGTAAAAGTTACATCAGACATCAGCACACAAATCATTCATAATCTTCATTCACTCATTCATTATCATCATCATACATATATTCACTCAATATACAACGTCATTCATTAATCACCATATCCCACAGTAGCAAATTATATTTGATTACCATTATCACACTCAGTAAACAACATCACTATAGTTACATGTTACAGCTTTGCACACTAACATCATCACTCAATTCGCATCATCATTACCATGATCATCATCATTGTCAAAATATCCTTTCTACATGTATTTTAATATCATGATCAATAAATTTAAATCTTATATTTTGATATCATAACCACTTGTCCTCTTATCCTCAAACACAACATTATATATCACCCACAACATCATTAATAGAAAACGATAATTGTATGAGATGATCACTGTGCATTTTACATTTAAGCATCCAAATTGATCTGAATGAGTTTAATATTTAAAAATATTTTTAATTGATTTGTGTTCAAACAAACAGAACAAACATACCAAACCTAAGGAGAGAAAGAGAGAGACAGATAGACAAAACAGGCAGACAGAGACAGACAGACAGACAGACAGACAGACGAACAGATAGACAGACAGAGAAAGAAAAGGTGGGGTGTAATTATGAGACATCAAATATTCAACATTGCAAGAAAAGCAAAAGCAAAATTTTGATTAATTGTGGCAATAGTATTCAAGGTCAGGAAGATAAATAAACAAGAGAAGTTAAAAAAAATCTGGGCAAATAATGTATACCTTTTACAATGCTACCAGTTTTTCCCATTTCTTCCAATTATCAAACCTTTCTTTAGCAGAATCACCTTTACTAGTAGCTATATATTTTGTACCCTATAGTGTTCCTTGATAGTGTTGATTAAAGCATTTACACTTAAGGAGTTATGCAGACATCTCATCTTGTAAACATAATGTTTGATTATAATGAGAATTTCATTATCTATCTCATTATTTTTCAGATTCTGTGAAAGAAGACCAAATAGATATGATTCTTTATTAACACTGAAGGGAATGATGAGAGCATCTAAAAGATTTTCAAAAGTATAAAGAAGGTTCTGAACCTCTTGACATTCCCACAGCACATGTATAATAGTCTCAGTTTCAGAATTACAGAGAACACATAATGGAGAAATGACAACATGAGATTTAAAAAAAAAAGAGTTTGTAGTAAGAATATGATGATTCACTCTATACCGAAACCATTGAAGCTTTGTGTTTTTAGAGATAGTGAAAGGAAGTTTGAACATTTTATTCCAAGTAGGATTGTCAAAGTCAAAAGTCTTATTCCATTTTTTCTGTCCAGTTGGAATTACATTATTTTTAATATGAAAGTTGTAAAAGTGTTTAGATCCTTTGAACTTCATTAGAGATAATTCCAGGTTGACTGGAATGTAAGGATAACATTAGCGTATGGGAGAGCTGCACTGGCGTAATATTTCTTGACTGCGGATAACACACTTAGATAATGTAGAAAATTACTGTGAATTTGACATTTTTGAGTAAATTCATCAAAGGTAAAAAAAGTACCAGCGATTTTATCCTTCACTAGATCTTGTATCACTATAACTCCTTTCTGATACCAGTCCTTCATAAAAAAAATTTTCCCTATAGTAATTTCATCATTGTACCGGATAGAGGTTTTCATATAAGATTGATGTTTGTTAGCATTCTTCTTGTTACTAGAATGCAGATGCTGATAAGCTTTAAATACATCAAACCAAAAACTATTATAACATTTATTTTGACACATTCTTACATATCCAAGCCCACAGTTAGCTAACAAATCTATTTTTATATATGTTTTAAGAATCACTTGCCATTTCGATGTACTAAGAAGAGCTTTTCTTATCCAACTGACTTTGAGAGAGTCAATGAAGGCCTTAATATTTACCATTTTAAGTCCACCTTCAGTATAATTTTGTAACAAAATATCCCTTTTAACCTTATCTAATTTACTATCCCAGAGAAATTCATAGATAACAGAGTTAATTTTGGAAAGAAATTTTTCATCTGGGTTTGGCAGAAATATTAATTAATGGTTAAATAGGGAAATAAGTAGTGATTTAATTATATGTATTTTGCCAATTGGAGTTCAAATTCTCCTATTCCATGATTTTATGAGAGCTTTAAATTTTATCAGTTTTTGGTCAAAATTTAACTTGGGTATCATATGCATATGCAGATTAACATGGAAGTCAATTCCTAGAAGAGTGAACCTCTCTTGCCCCAACTTAAGATCTAGTTCTGGAAGAAATGTATCTGAGCTATATTTTTTGCTTTCGATCCATACCACTTGAGTTTTCGAAACATTCATTTTAAGTCCCGATATATTAGCAAAATGTCTTAATTCTTTTATCGATTCCCTAAGTGATTTCTCTGAACCATCTAGTGCCAGTGAGGTATCATCCGCGTATTGAGATAAGAGTATTGGACAGCCGTTAATATCAATTCCTTAATTGCCAAAATTTCTGCGCATAGAATAAAGATATAAGGAGCGATAGGGTCGCCTTGACGACAGCCTCTTTTAATTGGAAAAAATGAAGATAAGTTCCCACCTTGATCAATAGTAGCACTAGCATTGTTGTGAAAGGTTTTTACCCAATTTATTATGCTGTTCCGAAAACCAAAAAAAATGTAATACTGTTTCTATAAAAACCCAAGAGACCGAATCAAAAGCTTTTTCAAAATCAATCATTAAAAACATACCTGGAATATCATTTTCGTGACATCATAGAAAAGTCTGGTATTTTCGCCAATAAAACGCCCATTTAAAAACCCAGTCTGATCGTTATCAATTATTTCATTCAAAATTTATTTAAGTCTACGAGCTATGGTACCTGACGCTATTTTATAGACAACATTCAAAATAGGTTTTTGGTCTTCAATTTTTTACGAAATGTCTGGATTTATCTCCCTTAGGGATACATGAGATGATACCGTGTCGTTGCGAGATAGATAAAATGCCAGAATGATACCCTAAATTGATCGAGCGAACAACAAAATTACCTAAATATTTCCAAAAACATTTACAAAACTTTACTGTAAAGCCATCTATACCAGGACTTTTGTTATTTTTCATATTTTGCAAAGTTTTCCCAGCTTCTTCCAGTGTTATTAAACCCTCAATATTTTTTTAATCAATATCACTTATTTTTTTTAACATTAAACGGTTCTAAAATGCTATCTAAATTAATATCTTCTAGATTGCTATTAGAATCATACAGCTTTTTATAAAAATTGACTTCGTGCAAAATTTCATCCTGGTTTGTAATTACTTGCCCATCATCTAGTTGTAACTTTGGTATAATTTTAGATGTGAAATTTCGATTTTCTAAATTGAAAAAATAATTAGTGGGTTTTTCCCTTTCTTCAATCCATTTAGCTCGAGATCTAACAATACTCCCTTTAATTTTTTCCCCTTATCAATTGTAACTCTTTCTTTTTAAGTTCTAAATCAACTAAATTTGGTTCATCTTGATCCTCTAATGCCTGAATTACCTTCTTAAGATGATCTTCCCTAATATTCTGCTGTTTTTTCTTATACGAGGGGTATGAAATAGTTTTCCCCCGAATTTGCATGAACAATGGTTCAAGAAATAGCTTGTCATCAATAGTAAACTATATATCTGCATCTGGAATGTTAACTATGTTGGACTGATTATAGACTGGAAGACAGTACTGCAATTTTGTCTCAGAAATACATTTTTTACAAGATCTAAATATTCAATGTCCTGAAGGAGACTATTAAATTTCCACAATCCCTTTCCCGGTCTAAATTTTTGAAATTGAACAACTTCTTCTTAGTTGGTCACACGCTATTTGTAATGCTAAAATTAATTCAGTTATTGTTTTAATTTCTTTTGTTTACAGCAACACCAGACAAATCTAACAGGCAGCGTGTTATTCAACAACAATGGTCACATTTTAGCTGAATGTCCAAATACTATGCTTCAGATTGAATTCTCATCTGCATGTACGGACACCTGTCCCGAGTCCGCGCCATTTTTGTTTGGAAGTGTTTGTCTGTCTTTCTGTCCTGTTGGATACGCGGCGCATGCAGGTACTTGTATGTACGACATACCTCGACGAGAGCAAGAAACTAAAATTAACTTGATATGTCCGACAGAATTTTGTCCCCTGAAAAACCCTTATTGTGACGAATACCGATGCGTAACCACATGTCCATAAGGTATGTATATTGAGGAGCAGTCGTGCGTTTACACTTGTTCAAAATCGAAGCCGCATATGTTCAATTACACTTGTGTAATGGACTGTCCACGAACGTATCCATATACTGAAAACAATATTTGTGTTATGAATTGTTCGATTGGTTACGTTCAGCTCGGAAATTCATGTGTCAAAGCGTGCCCTCATTGCAAGTATAGAACAAAAACGAATTGTGTGGATTCATGTTCATCGGAGGGCATGTTCGAACTTGTAATATGGAATACGAGTCTGTGCTTAGCGAAATGTCCAGTATTTACCAACGTCAATGGAAACATATGCAATACCCATTGTCCTCACGGATCAGACCTCCTCTGGAATATGTCGTGTGTTGGACAATGTCCTGACTCTATGCCGTTTGTATATGTATTATCGAAACGATTACCTCCTTTTGAAACGCCTGTGTGTCTACCCGTCTGTCCAGATCAAACATATGTCGACGGCAGAACATGTGTGGTCAAATGTTCGCAAGGAATGAGAATCGATGACAGAAATTGTGTTCGGAATTGTCCATCCGTACGTTAATTCATTCATCAAGAAAAGTGCCTTTCAATATGTCCTTCAAATCTTGTTGTGCATGGGACATCTTGCGTCCAAAACTGCCCAGCAAATGCAAAATATACTTTCAATTCGACATGCATAGATAAATGCCCTACTGGATATGCAGTACTTGGTGATGAATGTGTTACGTCGTGTCCCGGTGCATTGATTTTGTTCCAAGGCAAGTGTTCACTAACTTGTCCAAATGACTTGTTTATTTTTAATGGCTCCTGTGTCGACAGGTGCCCATTAACCCATCAATATAAAGATGTAAGTTCTGTTAATAGCGTTTTGGCAGTGATAGCTTGTCGTCAGTCATGCACAAGACCTTACATTTATAATATGACGTGTTCAGATTATTGTCCTCATGATACATACCGATATAATCACACGTGTGTTGACAATTGTTCCAAGATCGGTATGTTCGGCCATTACAGCATTTGTGTATCTAAATGTCCTTCTGGCTATATAATTAACGATGACTCATGCTCGAGGTCGTGCCCAAAAGAAACACCATTCGTTTTCAATGGAAGCTGCCGGAGTGAATGTCCTTCTACGCATACTATACATCTACCTGATTGGTTATTTTACCAAAAAATAATAAGATGCGTTAATAGTTGTAGTTCTGATAGAGTGGAATTCAACGGAAAATGTGTTGACAGATGTCCTGTCGTTACGGCCTACTTCAATGGATCATGTGTAGAAAAGTGTCCACTTTCACACAAGTTTAACACCACCAGTGATTATTACCTATATAAGTATCAATGTGTATCGAACTGTAAGGTGAATGCCCCGTTCTCTTTAGAAGACAAGTGTGTAAATATCTGTCCACATTTTTCAATCAACTCTTCTTGTGTAGCCCAATGCCCAGACTCTCACAGATTTGTATACCACGAGAGGGCAGGGCGGAGTCAGTGCGTCAAGGAGTGTCCAGGAAACACTTACACAATATATAATAAATGTTATAACCAATGTCCGGACCCCCTTGTCTCTTTCCTCGGAAACCTCTCCTGCTTACAACAATGTCCGACGACACACAAGTTTCGCTATATGTATTCAAACAATGAAAAGTTGTTCAGTTGCGAAAAGACATGTTCAAAACCTCTATTCATTTCTGGGGACAAATGTTTACATAATTGTCCTGTATCGAAGCCGTATTCCAAAGGTCAAACTTGTGTGGCTACATGCGGTTCTAGTTATCCGTTCTTCCATCCAGTAACAAAGCAATGTCTAAAAGACTGCCCACAACCTTACGTTTTTTCAAACAATACATGTATTCAAAAGTGTCCACAAGATTCACGTTTCCTAGTAAATAACGTGTGTACGAAATCATGTCCACCGGCCATGAAGTTGTGGTCACCTCAACAGAAAGGGAATGTTTGTGGTAGTACGTGTACTGATGGTTTTGTGGAACAAAACAAAACGTGTGTGACCTCTTGTTCTGGTGGACATGTAATTATAAATAACAAATGCACTGGTTCTAAGTATTGTCCTAGGGAATATAAGTATACTGAAAGTTCTTCAAACGGAAATATATGTCGTAAGTTTTGCCTGAAGGGTCAATACATTCAATCTCTAACTTGTGTACGACAATGCAGCGAATATTATGTAGAAAACGAATGTGTAGATCGATGTCCAATAACGCATCCTTATACAGACATTCAAAGATTTAGGACAGAGTCTTTTCCTAAAGAATGTCATAAGAACTGTAAGCCTTCTCAATACGTCGAAGGATTTCAATGCACGTCATCCTGTAAAAGTGATTTATATATTGCTACGGATAAGATATGTGTTAACAAATGTCCGCCGTCTCATCCATTCCGACGGAAGAATATACTTGACGCAGTATGTGATAAAGCATGTGGAGATTCATACCTGGTAGACCAAAATAACAACTGTATGGAAGAAAAAAAATGCAAAGATCAAAAGGATATGTTTATATATAAATACAAATGTGTACAAGAATGTCCCCCGCATTCATTCCTTGATATGACAAATACACGCTGTTTATCGCTGACAGATGGAACATTGATTATTGGATTTATCCTTATTACTATAAGCATGGCTCTGGTGGTGTGCACGTGCTGCCTTCTAAAGTGCAGGCATCCTTCATTTCAGGTACGTCCTCTTCAACACACGATTCAAGTCTCTCATGTGCAATAATTGATGGCATACGACATCAATACGTCTCAGGGATCTACATGTTTTTGTATAATAATTTGTGACAATTGTTTGAGGCAATCCGCCTCTTCATCAATGGACACTGAACACAAATACAGGTGTCAAATTTTGCGGTTCACGGTAAATAATCTTGTTTTCTATTTAAAGTGGTCAAGGGAAACACGCATGAAATAAGAGAAAATTCCCTTTCCTTCAGCACTAAAAAATAACTTTCACTTCAAACACTTCTTGATTGTATATTATTACATCCATACGAAGTGTTCGGTTAACGTGTAATATGTAAGGTAAAAGTGAACGGAAGAATATTACAATCATCCTATACGAACTCGGTGAAATATGGTGTTTACTTTTTGTTTCAGACAAACAAAGGTAATCATTTGGAGCATAATGATGAGGAATCGCATTTACTGTTAGATGTAAATGGTGAAGGCGACTGTGGAGCCGAGATCAGCCAGGAGATACACGATCTATCATCGAGTGAACATTGTGCCCCGGCTAGAGATTGTCACAACGGACAAGTCTCCATGGACAATACTTCTATACCAATGGTTCAGGTCCACGCTCCCATGGTACCAGTCTTTGACGAATTACAAGATGTTTATGTTGGTGAAAAAGATATTGATGAAACCACTCAAGTAAAGACAACTAAGGATGAGGAAATTGACGAGTCCAGGGAACGTTTGACTTCGAAGTCGACAGATGTAGGTGTATTTCTCCCATAGATTTGAAACATAATGTCATATTGTATTAGCCATGCCTTATTTCGTCTGTTATAATAATCTGTATTTGAATATGACATAGTTATCTGTCATTTCGGGTAGGTATTGATTGCTTCTTCTGAGAGGTCGACGCAATTTTAGTACTATTTGGTTTGCTTCATTATATTTACATTCTATTAACAGAATGGACCATTTAAGGACGGCCTCCGTGTACGCGGGTGTGTGAAGTACGTGGTGTGCGTTTTTCTTGTATAATTGATATCTTGCCCTTTTTATAGTTTTATATCACTGAAGCATTTCCCCGAAGACATCAAGCAACACATCCCACCTGTTCACATTATGTTAACAACGGGCGAAGCAGTTGTCCTATTCCATTAATGCTGAGCGCTTGCAGAAACAGAAACTACTTTGGTGTGTATCAGCCAGGGGACAGAAACCAAAGCCTACCTCACCGGGACGAGCACTCAAATGCAAAGTCAGAATATGTGTCAGTTACTGAGATAGAGTGAAAAAACTACTGTTTTATCAATGTTAAGCCTTCAAACGAATTAACAATATCACAGTCATTGATTTGCGCATTCATAATAGATCATACATTTATGCTTCCATAAATCTTCGAAAAGTGTCCATTTTTTTAGTAAAAATGCCTAGTATATATTTAAATACTTCCTACAATTTCACACATTTAAGATAAAATAATAAGCACTATATTTTCGTCAGAAACCACAAACCGAAAACGATTATAAAAATAAATGATGTTAAGCCACATTCCATGGCATATAATAGACGTCAAAGTTTCTGATAACTATTTCTGCTCTCAACATGCTTATTTGCTTCATTTTACAACACAATCTATCCAAATTGCTGTCTTCTCTATATATTGTCTTTTTAGAAATATTTTAACAGAGAAAGGTTATGTTTGAGGGTTAAAACTGACTATATGAAGCAAAGAAAGTAAATTTTAATGCATTTCGTTCTGAAAATGAGAATTTTGTTGATTTTTTTTTTCAATTCAAAATAGGTCAACCACAGGAAATAGGCTTGTTATGGGAGAAATGACCCAAATTCATACTTAAATAAAATATCAACTAAGCGTGATAAAATGTTAAGTTAGTATTTGTTTTGTAGGTAAAAATTTAAAAGTTTTAAAAGGTTTTGTCAAAAAAAACACAACTTTTTAACAAAAAGATCGACTGTCATTAATAATAATAGATTGATTACTGCAGACAATTTTCACTCTTGTTTAAGTTTGTCTTTGACCCTTTCAGTGCCGAATTAAGATATACATTTCCAGCCAAAATATTTCAATGCAATATCCTTCCTCTAGAGTATACTAATACTACACTGATTGAATCTCCCTACCTCCTATCTAAACCTCTTTTGCTTTGTATCTCCATATACAGTATTCCATTTCCTTTTGTAAAATTGCTCTTGTTTCTCCATGTGTATGCTCGTGTGTATCTGAGTGTGACTTGTGTGTGAATGAAGGTGAGAGACTGTGTGTATGTGTAGGTGAAAGTGTGATAAGGTGTGTTTTAGAGAGTATAACGGTGTATGTGTAAGTTTATGAAAGGCAATAATGATGATGATGTTTGATGATATGATGATAAGGATGATGATGATTTTGATGGTAATATTTCTATCTCCGAAAATATGACGATTATGAGGATGAGGATGATGATAATGATAAGACATTAAGGGTGTTGAAAATAATGTTGATAATAATGTTGATAATAATGTTGATAATAATGTTGATAATGATGATGATAATGATGATGATGATGATAATGATAAGATGCTAATAATGATGATGATAAGATGCTAATAATGATGATGATGATGATAAGATAACGATAAGATGTTGATACTGATGATGTTGATAAGATATTGATACTGATGATGATGATAATGTTAAAATGTTAATAATGATGATGATAATGATAAAATGTTGATAATGATGATCGATGATGAATGATTGCTTTTTGTTTTATACTATATTGAAATGCCTTGAAAAAAAATCAAATCAATGACGAGTTCAGCTATCAATGATCATTTTAGTGTCCATGGTGTTACCAATTATTTTGAACCATGACATGTATTTTCAATAAAACTCTCTGTTGTATTTTACTAGTTAGTTCAAGTTAAGATGCTACTGATTGTATTATGATGATGAACAAAAATGAAAATCTTTAAAAAATGAAGACAACGTCTGTGATGTTACTGTCTACGGTGTTAACAAATAGTGATAGTAACACCACTGACATAAAAGAGTCATACAAAAAGTGATAGTAACACCACTGACATAAAAGAGTCATACAAAAAGTGATAGTAACACCACTGACATAAGAGTCATACAAGAAGAAATTGAAGACACCTTGTCATACATTGTTATAATATCTGATGTATACATCTCCATAGATGACAAAAAATCAAAATAATGAATCACAATTAATAATCGGCAACAGTACTACCACATTTAGTCTTGGTAACACTATGGGACAAACAAGGTAACACCATAGACAAAGACAAAGGAATACTGCTTTTTTACTCCTTTTGTAACAAAGACATATCGAACACTCTTTGATATCATGTATTATGAATACCTTGTCCAATTTATATCTCTATAATAGTAATTTCATTATAATGATCAAGAACTATACAAAAATATTATTAATCTGGTAACACATGGACAAATGTCTGTTCTGTGACCTTTGTCCAGCGGTATTCAATCAATGACAAAAATCATGCAAAATGATAAGTTTAAGATGAAATATAGAGCAGGTTAGGAAACAAAATGTTTTCAAATTATTGAAAGCCAAAAATAAAATCTTTGTCTAAAAAGAATAATCTGTTTGAGTCATTTTATATAATAAAATGAAAAGTATCTGTATGCTATAAAAGATCAAGGATGTTGACTGGTGAGATATATTATTTGTCAGCTGATTACAGAGTATTAAAGTCATATGATTTGAAACGAACTATTACTTTGACATAGTATCAAATGAAATGAACAATTATTAATTACTTAATATATTTTAAAACAGGATATTATATTATTTAAGTATGGTAACACCATGGACATTTGACCTTGACATGTGACCTTTTGGTCGTCATAGTACATAACTAATTGGGTCAGCTTATCAGGAATTACCAATATTATTTTTGATATCTACAATCATCATTCTTTAAGTTTCTGAACCAAAGGTATTTATTTATTGAGGTATTTTTTCAGTTTTTTTTTTTGGATTTGGAACATTTCTGAGAATGACTCCTATATAGATATGTAAATATTCTAAAATAGCAGTATTCCACAATCGACCTCAACTTCAACTTTATCATCTTTTGTTTTCTCGTACTTTCTGTTAATAATTATATATCACGAGGCTGTGTTATTGTTCATTTACGTACACTTGTATTCGGTATGATTTAATTAGATAAATAAATATTAAAAATATTAATGTTGGCTATCTATATTTCCCGTAATGTATGCAATTTGGAGTTGTCCCCCTTTAGCCAAGTACCAAAGCTAATTTTATTGCATATAATATGACAATGAACTCAATGAAGAATTATACATAATAAATATATGCTATTAATTGATAATTAGGAATGGACTTAAATAAACATTGATGTCCAATCCGTTTGTTGTATATAAATTTCAATAAAACATTGTAATAGAAAATATCGTCTTGAGTGTTGAGTAGCCATTGAGTATTGCCAATTTGTAAAAAAAATAAGAGTTCAAATAAAGATCGCTAGATAATCTAGACTCGTAAATTGATATTATCATACAATGCTATCATAACGGTGGTATTAAAACGCTCTTAGACTAGCACATGCTATATAAATATCTAACAAAAACAATCAAAGTATGCGTCATGACTCGCTCTACCAGTCAGTAACGCCCAATGGATGTAAGAGTGTGGTTACCGAAATGTCACAAAAAATCTAATACGAGGGTTTTGAGATCCTAAAATGTAAAATAAAATTTACCGTCGATTATTTCCACCTTCCGGTGATTATGACGTCACGAAAATCACGTCAAATGATGACGTCATAATTACCGGATGGTAGGTCTAATCGACGATAAATGTTCGTTACCCACGTCGTTTTGGGATCTCGAAACCGACGTATTGTCTGTGTTGGATCATATAACTTTTCTTACTAACCTGAAGAATATGTTTCAGAGTGTACTCAATCACATGTCTTTTTGTATCTATAAATATAATTCAAAATTTGTAATTAAGAGTAAACATATTATCAACCATGACCTTAAAGGCCCACTATCTTTGAAACAGATTGTGATTTTTAAATTGGTAATATAAAACGAGATTGATAAAAATTAGCGTAACGTTAATACTACACTTGTCATCACCTTTTGAACAATGTAATTAAAATAAATTAAATGTTGATTAAAATACTGATTGTCGTATTATGTTTCACGCCGTTGTTCTAATTACTGCATATTAGTTGACTATCACTGCATCGGACGACAAAACATCGAAACTTGCGTTATTGTTTGTTGTTGTAACGTCACATTAGTCAATCGTTTCTTATGTTATTTTTGCATTTCAAGAAACATTTAGTTTTTTGTTTCGGAAAGTTAGTGGGCCTTCGAAATGCAATTGACTTTTTTTGTGCATGGCTGCCATCAACTTCTTATGTTGACATTCACATGTTTTTTCGGCAGTCATTTAAGATTGATGTTGAAATGGAAAACCAGTTTATTTATCAAAGGAACAACATAATTAGAACGTTGTATATGTCATCAGAATAATTAAATGAAAATGTCAGACTCTACTAAGATTTACAATCAACAAATAGTAAACAACATCAGGGTTAAAGATTCTACACCACCGACAAATGATAATCTGTATATATGGAACAAGTGAGCATCAGTATTATAGCTATTACTATGGAAAATAATGTATGTCATTAACATGTTAAAATAAACACTCAAAGTCTCAATCCCTTCCACAGAGAATCTGAAAACATCACATACCGCGTGACATTCTGAACAGTTCAAATTGACCAATCGAATATTACTTTCAAATTTTCTGACGAATACGCAATCATTTCGCACATTATTGCACAGAGCGCCTGATCTTTTCATATGTATGCTATGATGAAATGACCTTTTATGTTGATGCAACAAGTTGAAAAATGCACTGAACTGAACTACAATGCATATGCATATTACAGAGTTATCTACCTTTGCGGGAAGGTATTGATTGTGAGGTCATGTATTTGCGAAGGCAATGTAATACTTTGTGGTGAAATGCGCTCAAAACAATAATGATGTGACAATGGATACCTACCTACTTGCGAGCTAACTCTGTAATATGCAAAGACGGAATAAAACGAAGTAAGGATCTATAATTTACTTAGATTGAGAACCATCTGTGTTTTTACGTGATAAAAGAGTAAACGCAGATTCCATACTGGTTCTGTTCCCGTCACTTCCTGCGTTTATCTGTCCACGCAAAGTTTTGTAGTTAAATGCAAGAAACACGATCGGATTGGCTATACTATTCAGTGGCGCGAACGGAAATATGATAAATTGGACACAGGTGAATGGTACTATTCTGTATATCGTCAGCATGAAGATAAATGTGTGAGGGCTCCAGCATAGCAGGAACACTGAAAATGCAACGTAAAATAGTTTTAGGCAAAGCCTATCTGAGAGCGCAGCATTAAATCTATTGATTATATCATGGAAAGAGTTATTCCCCATCACCTTAAGGACGGTTATCGATGCCATGAGTTTTGTTCTGCATTGCTTATTGTGTTTTGACTAACTGTACTGCTAGTGCTAGAAACAATTTTATACTCTAATGATGATAATTGTGATTGTTATAGCGATCTGATTAAAGTAAATAAGCTTATTCTCACTCCGTTACAAACAGACTGTTCTAATCTGATTCTAAACCCTTCCCTTTTTATAGTGTTATCTCCCTGAAGCATGTCATCATGGGTATCAAGCCTTGGGTTTTAGTACATTTTGTGACCCTCGGATAGAATATCCCTATCCTTCATGACGACATATGAAAGAGTCATATAATCTCACTGAAGCATGCCATCATGGATATCGTACAGGACACCCCTATCGGATTAACATACCAATCCTTACAACCACTCCATCAAATAAAGGATCTGACAACATTTCATACGGGGTCATATTCTGATGATCTTTATATCACCTGTACAACAGATCAAATGCATGTTCTACACCTTGCTACATCGATTGTGATCGCCATTTTGTCCCAGTATGCATATACATTTTATTTTTTCGCGCTCAATGGGCGGTATGAGTACAGGCACGGACATTATTCTGACAGCTTTTGCAAACAGCAATGTATTTGGATAGGCCATTTTTAAGGTCAACAGAACGTGACCCCTAATGGGATGTCGCGAACCTTCTTATCAAACGTAGTGAAGATAGATAACAAACCATCAGTATTTTAATCAGATTGGATTAATATTATACCGATTGATAGATATAGATGTATCTCATGGCACAAATGGAGAGATTCACAAAGCGTTATCGTAGTGAAACTATGCTGACCTATCACAGTTGTGATAGGACTAATGGGTTGTGTTGTGTGTATAAAGTGTATCAAAGGAGCCTGCAGTATTTTGCTGGAGTTGTGCCCCCTTGTAATCCTGCCTTTTGTAGTGTAATCTCATTGAAGCATGCCACCAAAGACACGGTGAAACAATCACAACCCACACCGTCACATCAACCAACTCTCTTTATCTCATACATCATTTCGGTAAATCACACCCCATACCGTCACATCAACCAACTCCCTTTATCTCATACATCATTTCGGTACAATCAAATCCCAAACCGTCACATCTACCAACTCCCTGTATCTCATACATCATGTCGGTACAATCACAACCCACAACGTCACATCAACAAACTCCCTTTATCTCATAAATCATTTCGGTATAATAACACCCAACACGGTCACATCAACCAATTCCCTTTATCTCATACATTATTTCGGTATAATTACAACCCACACCGTCACATCAACCAGCTCCCTTTATCTCAAACATTATTTCGGTACAATCACACCCCACACCATCACATCTACCAACTCCCTTTATCTCAAACATCATTTCGGTACAATCATATCCCACACCGTCACACCAACCAACTCCCTTTATCTCAAACATCATTTCGGTACAATCACATCCCACACCGTCACATCAACCAACTCCCTTTATCTCATACATCATTTAGGTACAATCACATACCACACCGTCACATCAACCAACTCCCTTTATCTCATACATCATTTCCGTAAAATCAAACTCCACACCGTCACATCTACCAACTCCCTTTATCTCATACATTATTTAGGTACAATCATATCCCACACCGTCACATCAACCAACTCCCTTTATCTCATACATCATGTCGGTAAATCACAACCCACACCGTCACATCTACCAACTCCCTTTATCTCATACATTATTTAGGTACAATCATATCCCACACCGTCACATCTACCAACTCCCTTTATCTCATACATCATTACGGTACAATCACACCCAACACCATCACATCAACCAACTAACTTTATCTCATACATCATTTCGGTAAAATCAAACCCCACACCGTCACATCTACCAATTCCCTTTATCTCATACATTATTTAGGTACAATCATATCCCACACCGTCATATCTACCAACTCCCTTTATCTCATACATCATTACGGTACAATCACACCCCACACAGTCATATCAACCAACTCCCTTTATCTCATACATCATTTCCGTACAATCAAACCCCACACCGCCACATCAACCAACTTCCTTTATCTCTTACATCATTTCGGTACAATCACACCCCACATCGTCACATCTACCAACTCCCTTTATCTCATTCATCATTTCGGTACATCAACCAACTCCCTTTATCTCATACATCATTTCGATACAATCAAACCCCACACCGTCACATCAACCAACTCCCTTTATCTCATACATCATTTAGGTACAATCACATCCCACACCGTCACATCAACCAACTCTCTTTATCTCATACATCATTTCGGTATAATTACACCCCACACCGTCATATCAACCAACTCTCTTTATCTCATACATTATTTCGGTATAATTACACCCCACACCGTCACATCAACCAACTCCCTTTATCTCATACATCATTTCGGTACAATCAAACCCCACACCGTCACATCTACCAACTCCCTTTATCTCATACATCATTTCGGTATGATAACACCCCGCACCGTCACATCAACCAACTCCCTTTATCTCATACATCATTTCGGTACAATTACACCCCACACCGTCACATCAACCAACTCTCTTTATCTCATACATCATTTAGGTACAATCACATCCCACACCGTCATATCAACCAACTCTCTTTATCTCATACATCATTTCGGTATAATTACACCCGACACCGTCACATCAACCAACTCTCTTTATCTCATACATCATTTCGATACCATCAAACCCCACACCGTCACATCAACCAACTCCCTTTATCTCATACATCATTTCGATACAATCAAACCCCACACAGTCATATCAACCAACTCTCTTTATCTCATACATCATTTCGGTATAATCACATCCCACACCGTCACATCAACCAACTCCCTTTATCTCATACATCATTTAGGTACAATCACACCCCACACAGTCACATCTACCAACTCCCTTTATCTCATACATCATTTCTGTATGATAACAACCCACACCGTCATATCAACCAACTCCCTTTATCTCATACATCATTTCGGTATGATAACACCACACACCGTCACATCAACCAACTCCCTTTATCTCATACATCATTTCGGTATGATAACAACCCACACCGTCACATCAACCAACTCCCTTTATCTCATACATCATTTCGGTATGATAACACCACACACCGTCACATCAACCAACTCCCTTTATCTCATACATCAGTTCGGTACAATCACACCCCACACCGTCACATCAACCAACTCCCTTTATCTCATACATCATTTCGGTACAATCAAACCCCACACAGTCACATCAACCAACTCCCTTTATCTCATACATCATTTCGGTATAATAACAACCCACACCGTCACATCTACCAACTCCCTTTACCTCATACATTATTTAGGTACAATCACACCCCACACCGTCACATCAACCAACTCTCTTTATCTCATACATCATTTCGGTACAATCAAGCCCCACACCGTCACATCTACCAACTCCCTTTATCTCATACATCATTTCGGTACAATCAAACCCCACACCGTCACATCAACCAACACTCTTTATCTCATACATCATTTCGATACAATCAAACCCCACACCGTCACATCAACCAACTCTCTTTATCTCATACACCATTTCGATACAATCAAACCCCACACAGTCATATCAACCAACTACCTTTATCTCGTACATGATTTCGGTACAATCAAACCCCATACCGTCACATCTACCAACTCCCTTTATCTCATACATCATTTCGGTATAATAACACCCCACACCGTCATATCAACCAACTCCCTTTATCTCATACATCATTTCAGTACAATCACACCACACAACGTCACATTAACCAACTCCCTTTATCTCATACATCATTTCGGTATAATTACACCACACACCGTCACATCTACCAACTCCCTTTATCTGGAATCTGATTAAGATCTGATACAGATCCTTATTATCACTACGGTTGATGAGAGGACCTGATAAAATCCCATTAGGGTTCATGTCCAGGTGACCTTTGAAAATAGCCAATCAAATTGTTACTCCAAAATTTTAATATTGAATTTCAGGGACGAAATATTTTGAAAAAAAACCCCTGTCAAAATTATTTTGGTTTACGTAGTCATCTCACCCAAAAAGCACAATAAGACTAATTGTATAAGTATACTGTGACGAAACATCGTTTTCAATGGATGTGACAAGGTGTAGAAAATGTATCTGATATGAAGACCACGCGGTATAGAGGTGATCTGGACGTGACCCCCTATGGGATATTGTCAGATCCTTTATATAACGGAGTGGGTATAAGGATCTGCATTTTAATCAGATTGCTTTATCTCATACATCATTTCGGTACAATCATACTCCACATTCATACATCATTTATGTACTCGGTATAAATTTACCTTTCTATTGCTACAAATATGACTTTGGTACTTAATTTGTTAGCCATAACAAACTTACCCGATACTTCTACAATCATGACTTTGGTACTCCGTATGTTAGCCCTAATATACCTACCTGATACTCCTACAAACATGACTTTTGTACTCCATATGTTAGCCCTAATAAACTTACCTGATACCACTAGAAACATGACTTTGGTACTCCGTATGATAGCCCTAATATACTAACCCGATACCACTACAACCATGACTTTGGTACTCCGTATGTTAGCCCTAATATACCTACCTGATACTACTACAAACATGACTTTTGTACTCCATATGTTAGCCCTAATAAACTTACCTGATACCACTACAAACATGACTTTGGTACTCCGTATGTTAGCCCTAATATACCTACCCGATACTACTACAAACATGATTTTTGTACTCCGTATTTTAGCCCTCGTGATAACATCAACAGGTTTAGTGTGTCTATTTCGATCCCCTACAAATAAAAAAGACAAATACAGGGGTTTCGAAATACAGATGCCTCTCGTTCCAGCGATTATCCACGTCACGTATGTATCTCGAAACCCCCGTATTAGTTGATTGAACATTAGCATTCGATTTAAATGGCAATTTTTTCTAACTTTGAACCTGGTTATTAAAAGGACATACATATAATAATAAACATGGGGATCGCTTAAGCTCAATTCAACGAATCAACTGTATGTTTTGTTTAGGAAATATTATAGTTACATGTCGAGAAATTAAGCAAATACATACATAGTATTACCATTATCACATTTTCCAATCTGATTAAAATACAGATCCTTATTATCACTACGTTTGATTAGAGGATCTGAGAAAATCCCATTAGGGGTCATGTCCAGGTGACCTTTGAAAATATCCAATGAAATTGCTACTTGCAAAATTTTGACAGTGAATTTCAGGGACGAAATATTTTGAAAAAATTGTCAGAATTATTTTGCTTTACGTAGTCATCTCGCCCAAAAAGCACAATAAAGCTAATTGTAATTGACCCCCTATGGGATATTGTCTGATCCTTTACATAACGGAGTGGGTATAATGATCTGCATTTTCATCAGATTGCACATTTTCATATTGTGTAAATATGCGAAATGTTAAGTAAGACTAGTATGACATGGATTTAAATTACTGGCCCAGCGCATACTGTAGACAACACTGTGAAGGCCCATTATAAAGCTATATATTGTCTGAAGCACTAGATAATGTATAGAGCTAAATTTTGTTAAAATGTATTCACGGTATTAAACCTCCAAGTTTATATCCGACCTATCAAATAATCAATTACATTTTTTTGCAAAATATAAAATTGAGTGAAGAATTATAAAAATAATTGCTTATTGCATAAATAACGGGGAAAACAAGAAATCCACTACTTACTTTGCGTACGTTGGTTTTTGTTGATAGAATATTTGTTTCGTCGAGAGACAACATAGACTATCCATCCATAGCAGATCGTCACGATGACGGCGGGTAGAAAAAAATTAACGACAGCCTCTAGGGTGATAAAGGGCTTTTTCTAAAAGAAAACGACAGGCGAACTAATTTTAAAATAATCAAAAATATATTTCACAAACCGCGTTTACCGAATATTTACGATATATAACACATGAATTATACATGTTAATCGCCAATAGTTAAGGTCAATAAGACCAGTGGTACCGGTATATTGTTGTTTACTGTAAGACGCCACACACAACTGAAATTCAACCAATATATTTGATTTGATCATCATTACAGTATAAGAAGTATAAGAAAAAAAAGAGTCATTTTGAATCGATGAATTGGATACTGTTGATAAGAAAATATTATCAAAATCATATTCCAATTGTTCAAAATGTACTACAATTAAATATTGTAAGTGTTAATTTATTATTTATTGAGTATATACCTGTAATACATATTCCTATTAGCCACTAAGAAGTTTTAGAGGGTGTTTAGAAATAGTATGATTTTATGTTCAACGAAAAATCTATATGACATTGTGTTTTAACTCAAGATTAAAGGTCTTAGCAGAAATCATATCAGTTTCACAAAATAGCGCTTATGTCTACGAAATGCAATCATCCTACCTGTAAACACCAATTAAAACTGATGATAGTAGATGAAAGAGGTTGTAGATAATAGATAAAGGCTCCAGAAGTGTAATATTAATACATTTATTTTGAGTAATAGTCTTTTTTGTTTATCAATTTGAGTGCTATAACTCACCAGATAAGATGGATAAACTGTTTCACACATCTTTAGATTTCCGTTTTCCATTAGATCGGAATAAATTAGGTCCTTGAAAGCAATACAAGCCGCTATTGCCCATGCCAACAGGACAAGAAAACGACGATACATTAACCCCCGTCTGGTGGCCGACAGAGGCCTGGCGATGGCGTAGACTCGATCGACACTCATTACTACCAACATATACGTGGACGAGTACAGAGCTAGCTGGTTAAGGTACATGTACATCTTACAGGGCACGTAACCAGCATACCACTGTCCCACCAGACGGGTGATGAAGAACGGTAAAATGAAGAATATGGCCATCGAGAAATCTGAAAAGAGAATCGTGTAAATACATATCGGAGAATGATGTACTGCAATTTGTTGAACGTCTTATTCTAATTATGATTATAATGATGACAATATTTTGACCGCTTGTCCCTGTGAGGTAGGCTCTCTGTTCAATCTGATTGAAATACAGATCCTTTAACCACTCTGTTAAATAGAGGATTTAACAACATCCCATAAGGGGTCATGTTTGGATGACCCTTGTACCACGTGTACTTCAGATTCAGTGCGTATTCTACACATTGCTACATCAATTGACAACGACATTTCATCCCAGTATACATATACATCTAGCTTTGTTGTGCTGTTTGGGCGATAGGCTTCTATCTCGCCCAAACAGCACAACAAAGCTAGATGCACACGAAAATAATTCTGACATCCTTTTCAAACAATTTCGTCCCCTTTAAAGTCCTGGCAGCAGCAATTTGATTGGCTATTCCAAAGGTCACTTGGACATGACCCCTAATGGGATGTTGTCAGATCCTATTATCCAACGCAGTGATGATAAGGTTCTGTATTGTAATCAGATTGGCTCTCGGTTCCGTCCCTTGCCACCGATACAAATCAGCCTACTTATTGGCCAGCACAATGGAATTGGGACTAGTTTGTTCGTGTTCAAATAAATGTGGGGTGTGTGGCTTGTAATCCAAGAAGACACAACACACCCCAAAACAAGCATCTCGCACTGCACACACTCAAGTCACCGGGAAGCCTTAGCATAGATGTTAATAAGTCGGAAATAAAACAGATCCCAGAGGGATCCTGGCGCCCATCAAAGAATGATATATGTGTGAAAATTGAAAGAGGTATAATGTCTCTGCTTTTCAAACTTCAACTATCAAACTCCAAGATGGCGTTCTGTCGGCCATCTTGTTGACCAAGCGCTCATAAAATGTATCATGCAAATCTAGGGCCTATGTAGACCCTATACATATAAAATTTGAGAATGAGACCTTAAGTACTTTCTGAGAAATAACGGTAACAACCTTCAACTATCAAAATCCAAGATGGTGGCTGGTCGACCATATTGTTGATCGATCAGTTCTAAAATGCAAGATGAGTAATAAGGGTCTTAGAGGAACCTACATATGATGTTTGAGACAGATCCCTTGAGTAATTTTGAAGAATAAGCGGTAAAAAACTCTAATTATCTAAATATAAGAAGTCTAAAAAGTCTTACATTACACTTCAACTATCAAAATCCAAGATGGCGGTCAGTGGCCATCTTGTTGACCAATCGTTACAAAAATGTAGCATGCAAATCAACAAGATTATCCCGCAGCCTCCCAATATAAAAGACATTCATACATCAACACGTCGCATACAGAAGGCCGTTTTTAAATGACCCTGACTGGACGTTAATAGTATCAACCAACCAACACATGTTTGCAATTTTCTCAGTTTGAGAAGTTCATAGGGCATGCAGACTAATTAATCAACAAATACTTTCACTTCATTTTAGGGATATTTGGGGATTATGAATGAATTAATCAGAGAACTACCTGACATAGCTAAATGGAAGACGAAGAAAGACATCTTATTTCGTTTTCCATTCCTTAGAATCAGGAAAATGACTGTTCCATTCAACATCACTGACAGGACCAGCTCCACACCAAGTATCACCTGTTGTATGGGTAACGTCCACTGCAAATATATAAATCATTCCACATTCAATAACGACCCGAGCATCAACCTCCAACTATAATAAGTTTTCGTTATCTTGTTGATGAATTTTTGTTTGTTTGTTTGATTAATTAACGTCCTATTAACAGGTCATGTAAGGACGGCCTCCCATATATGCAGTGTTGCGTGTATGTAGTGCGAGATGCGTGTTTTGGGAAACTGCGGTATATTCATGTTGTGTCTTCTTGTATAGTTGATGAATCTAAATGTGATTTGACTTTTTGTTGAATATGTTTGTTAAAACGACAAAATTAACACAGGGTTGTCGAAACTCTCAATTGTTCTATCGCACTCTCATAGTGTGACCAAATTAATATCTATAAATTTGATTATGTAATAGCGTAACGGAGTTAGACAGAATTACATATTATGACGTCCATCTTGAGTTTGAAAAAAACCCAGTTTAAAACGGTTTTTCAAAATAGTGGCTGTGGCGACCATCGTGGATTTCGGAAAAAAATGACACCTGATTGAGACTATGTCAGGATAACTTCAGCCAAGTTTCAGCTACATTGCACTAGTAGAATTGGAGAAGATAAAAAATGTGAGATGTTTACGCACGGCGGAGCATGATGACTATAGGTCATCCTGAACCTTTGTGGCAGATTAGCTTAACAAACAAAAATTCTAATTTACATTTACGTGTCACTTCTATTATATAAACTAACCAAGGCAAAGTGAAGTATAGGACGGTATAACTGACACCCAAAACCTGACTATTATGACGTCACTATTGTTGACGATCACCATCAAAATGGCTGTTCCATATCGTGGATTAAATCGTCGTTGACAAACGGTTTTCCTGGTCCAGCTTAAACAATGTTAATCAGAAACCCTGAAATGAATAAATAATGTAAATATAAACATTAAACTATCTTCCTATGGCATCTATGGTCTATATAGAAGCCATAGGAAGATAGTTTAATGCTTAAGTATCAATTCATTGTTTTGATGTCAGTCAAGCTTACAAAAGTACTCTCAGTACTTTGATTTATTTTACCGATTCGAAATGTAACATGTACATGTATGTAGCAATAACTCCTGCGCATAGATTACAATTGATATGTAACATAATGTCCTCATTTGGTGACACTTCCTTAAATACGAATGGTGTATTATCACGCAAGAGTTTACGTTATCGAGAACCCATCATCATTTGCTGTCAAAGTGACGGAACATTATATGATGATCAACTAATCACCCTTTTAGTAGATATTCCAGCTTTACGTGACTCGGATTGCCGATGGCATCGCTTTTTTTTCAAATCTTGCTTTAAGCCTACGACATAAATTGAGATAAAAGGGAATAGATTGTTACTCTTGTCGATTTCCTATGAAAACAAACATAACACATTACTTTCACTTTAAAGACAGGTTGTTTATGTATATTTATCACATACATGTTGAATCGAATAACACATGTACAGTACGGAATGTTGGGTTCGCATATTAGCAGGAACTACTTTTATGGGACTTCCTTTGTGATGGAAAACATCACTTTTCTTAAAGATGTTTCACCGCTGACAAACAATACTTTTTGTCTATCAAAAACAAAAGCAGACGAATAGTATAGTATAATAGTATAGTAATTTTTCTAGTACAGTAACACATGCTCCTCTACACTGGACTCAAATATAATAACAATTAATTACATTATAGTTAATTTCCCGGTTATGGTATGGTTGTCCTTTAGTAATATATAATATCATGTTAACACAAGAATTTATCAAGTCTGTTTTTACATGTGTTCATGATTTGAGCAGACACAGTGTCCTCTGTTAAGCTATTCCACCGTTTGACAGTTCGTATTGTAAAGATGTTTCCTCTACTGTTGTCTTATGTGTTGTTGGAAGATAATTTTTGTACGACCTCGACCGACCTGTCTGCATCCAACATCTTTCCAAAATTAAAAAAAATATGCACAAATCCTTGTCATAAAGGCTGTTTGTGATTTTAATCAGTTCTAACTGATCTGCTCGAATCCTATGAAGTATGTCAGTCTAATTAAAGTATATATATACTGAGTATGTCAGTCTAATTAAAGTATATATATACTGAGTATGTCAGTCTAATTAAAGTATATATATACTGAGTATGTCAGTCTAGTTAAAGTATATATATACTGAGTATGTCCGTCTAATTAAAATATATATATACTGAGTTTGTCAGTGTAATTAAACTATATATATACCGAGTATGTCAGTGTAATTAAATTATATATATACTGAGTATGTTAGTCTAATTAAATTATATATATACCGAGTATGTCAGTCTAATTAAATTATATATATACTGAGTATGTTAGTCTAATTAAAGTATATATATACCGAGTATGTCAGTCTAATTAAATCATATATATACTGAGTATGTTAGTCTAATTAAAGTATATATATACCGAGTATGTCAGTCTTATTAAAGTATATATATACTGAGTATGTTAGTCTAATTAAAGTATATATATACCGAATATGTCAGTCTTATTAAAGTATATATATACTGAGTATGTTAGTCTAATTAAAGTATATATATACTGAGTATGTCGTCTAATTAAGGTTATTATTTATACGGACGTATGTTGGTGTCTAAGTTAAAACTATATATATACGTGATTATGTCAAGTTCAATTAAAGTACAGATTCCAATTTTTGTCATATAATTTATCTTGATTGGTGCCCACGACATATCTCTTGCACAATCAAGAATGTGTTCTTAATAGGCCTTTTTGTATATAAGGAAAAAAGTTTTATAGCTCATGAAATGTTATCTCTTTAAAGTCCAAAAATTTATTTTGCTTTGTTTTACTTTTTCGCATATGTGGGTGTTCAAAAGTTAATTCCAAGTCAATGCAGTCTTGATTAAATAACAAATCCATATTATCACTACGTATGAATAAAAGGATCTGACAACATCCCATTAGGGGTCACGTTCAAATGACCCTTTCGAGAGTGCCAATCAAATTGGCACTAGCCAGAATCTTACTTAATAAGGCTAAATGCCTATGTATACTGGGACGAAATGGCGTTATCAATTGACGTAGCAATGTGTAGAAAATGTATGTGATCTGAAGTACACGCGTGGTAAAAAGGTCATCATGGACCGTGAACCCCTTATGGGATATTCGTGAGATTGAAAGGAAGTGGTTATGACTATCTGTGTTTTAATCAGATAGCTGTTTGCACTGCATTTCAATTTTTCACGGATTTTTACTTAATCATGAATTTACATTGTATTAAGCATTTTGTGTACTTCATTCGGAACCTCTCTGACTGTATATTCGTTTCCAGTAAAAAACAAGAGGCCCATGGCGCCTACGCGTCATGTGACTCATGCCCACAAAACAACAAAGTCACAGTATAAAGTATTGGTTAACAATTAATATAAACAATAGAAGGGAACTCCTTTAGTATTGAATATGTAGTTTCTGAAAAAGGTAAACGTCATTTTGTTGAACAAACTTGGTAGCCCTTCATACAAAATATGGTCGAAACCCATTCAAGGATTAATATAAGGAGGAGTCGGATTTTAAAGCCAAATTTCAGCAAAGCTCCCCATTTTGGACCTCGGTCATACCTATCCCCATGGGTCTTACCTCGGTCCTTTATAAATTACTGATTGTCCTTACCTAAAGTTCCCCTTCTGAATCAATGTAAAACCACTATTTAGACCAATTTTCATTAAGATTACAGAGACCTGAAACCTTAAAAACAGAAGTGGGGCCAGCGGCCATCTTGGAATACCTAAAATCTTTAAGAAAATGTTTGCATGTTGTTCGGCATCAATTTAAAACCCTTATAGACCAATTTTTCATTGAGATTGGAGACTGAAACCTTAAAAACAGGAAGTGAGGCAGCGGCCATCTTGGCAATAACCCAAAATCTTTACGAAAATGTTTGCATGTTATTCGCATCAATTAAAACCCCTATAGACCAATTTTCATTGAGACCGGAGACTGAAACCTTAAAACAGGCAAGTGAGGCCAGCTAAAAATTAAGAAAAAATTTGCCCTTTTTGTACTGATTGCGCATGCCACCAAAGGCAAAATAAATTATTTTTATTATTATTTTTTGTTTAAGTTTACATATTATATACACGAGTAAACACCAATTAATTGCTTCAAATGAGAATATCATTTATTGCTATTGTCGGCGGTGGAGCATCTTTAAATAAATAAATATATATAAACTATAAAATGTTGGCTAATCTATATTTCCCGTAATGTGTGCAATTTGGAGTTGTCCCCCTTTAGCCAAGTACCAAAGCTAATGTTATTGCATATAATATGACAATGAACTCAATGAAGAATTATACATAATAAATATATGCTATTAATCAATAATCAGGAATAGACTTAAATAAACATAGTATAATGTCCAACCCGTTTGTTGTACATAAAATAAATAAATCATTGTAATAGAAAATATCGTCTTAGTGTTGAGTAGCCATTGAGTATTGTCGATTTGTAAACAAAATGGGAGTTCAAATAAAGATCGCTAGGTAATCTAGACGCGTAAACTAATGTTATCATAACGGTTGTATTAACATGCTCTTAGACTAACACATGCTCTATAAACAATTAAAGTATGCGTCATGACTCGCTCTACCAGTCAGTAACGCCCAATGGATATAAGAGTGTGGTTATCGAAATGTCACAAAAAAATCTAATACGGGGGTTTTGAGATCCTAAAATGACCTGGGTGAAATACATTTTACTGTCGATTAGTACCACCTCCCGGTAATTATGACGTCACGAAACTCGCGTCAAATGTTGTCATAATTACTGGATGATGGGACTAATCGACGATAAATTGTACTTTACCCATGTCGTTTTGGGATCTCGAAACCAACGTATTGCCTGTGTTGGATCATATAGCTTGTCTTACTAACCTGAGAATATGTTTCAGAATGTGCTCAATTACATGTCTTTTTGTATCTATAAATGTAATTCAATATATGTAATTAAGAGTAAACATATTATCAACCAGATGACGTTAAAGGCCCACTATCTTTGAAACAGATTGTGATTTTTAAATTGGTAATGTAAAACGAGATTGATAAAAAATTAGCGTAACGTTAATACTGCACTTGTCACCAGCTTTTGAACAATGTAATTAAAATAAATACAAGAGGCCCATTGGCCTTAACTGTCATCTGACTACATTTTTGTATTAGCACAACACCATGTAGTCGTTAAAATATTTTAGCATATTTGACCTCTGTGACCTTGAATGAAGATCAAGGTCATTCATTTGAACAAACTTGGTAGCCCTTCATCCCAGCTTGTCACAGGCCCAATATCAAGTCTCTAGGCCTTCTAGTTATTCTCAAGAAGTCGTTTAATGATTTTAATTTTTTTGTCCCCTGTGACCTTGAATGAAGGTCAAGGTCATTCATTTGAATAAACTTGGTAGCCCTTTATCCCAGCGTGCTGCAGGCCCAATATGAGTATCCTGCGACTTTTGGTTCTTGAGAAGAAATTGTTTAAAGATTTAAGCCTATTTGACCCCTGTGACCTTCAATGAAGATCAAGGTCATTCATTTGAACAAACTTGATCGCCCTTCATCCCAGCATGTCAGAGGTCAAATATCAGGTCTCTAGACCTCCTACTTATTATAAAGAAGTCGTTTAAAATATTTTAGCCAATTTGACCCATTTGACCTTGAATGAAGGTCAAGGTCATTTTTTTAGCAAACTTTATAGCACTTCATCCCAGCATGCTGCAGGCCCAATATGAATATCCTTGGCCTTTCTGTTCTTGAGAAGAAGTCGTTTAATGATTTTAGCCTATTTCACCACTGTGACCTTGAATGAAGGTCAAGGTCATTTATTTGAGCAAAATTGGTAGCCCTTCATCCCAACATACTACATGGCCAATATCAGTACCCTGGGCCTACTGGTTTTTGAGAAGAAGTTATTTAAAGATTTTAGCCTTTTTGACCCCTGTGACCTTGAATGGAGATCAAGGTCATTCATTTGAACAAACTTGATAGCCCTTCATCCAAGCATGTTACGGGCCCAATATCAGGTCTCTAGGCCTCTTAGTTATTCACAAGAAATTGTTTAAAGGATGTTTAGCCTATTTGACCCCTGTGACCTTGAATGAAGGTCAATGTCATTTATTTGAAAAAAACAACTTGGTAGCCCTTTACCCCAACATGCTACAGGCCAAATATCAGTACCTGGGCCTTTCGGTTATTGAGAAGAAGTCGTTTGAATGAAAAGTTTACGCACGGTGCACGGCGCACGGCGACGGACGATGCATGATGACAATAGGTCATCCTGACCCTTCGGGTCAGATGACCTAAAAATGTTTATTAAAATACTGCTTGTCGTAATATGTTTCACGCCGTCGTTTTAATTACTGCAAATTAGTTGCTGCCTATCACTGCATCGGACGGCAAAACATCGAAACTTCCAATATTTGTTTGCTGTTGTAACGTCACATCAGTCAATCGATTTAACGTTTCTTATGTTATTTTTGCATTTCAAGAAGCATTTAGTGTTTTGTTTCGGAAAGTTAGCTGGCCTTTGAAATGCAGTTGACATTCTTTTTTTTGCATGGCTGCCATCAACTTCGAATGCGAATGTCAGACTCTTTAAGATTTATAATCAACAAATAGTAAACAACATCAGGGTTAAAGATTCTACACAACCGACAAATGATAATCTGTATGTATTGAACAAGTTTCGTGAACATCAGTATTATAGCTACTACTATAGAAAATAAGGTATGTCATTACCATGTTAAAATAAACATCCTAAGTCTCACTCCTCTTCACAGAAAATCTGAAAACATCAAATACCGTGTGACATTCTGAAGACTGTTCAAAATTCAAATTGACCAATCGAATTGTTACTTTCACATTTCCTGACGGATGCGAATAAGTTCGTCATATTTTTTTCGGGTGCGCAATCATTTCGCACATTATTGCACAGAGCGCCTGATCGTTTTATATGTATGCTATTATGAAATAGCCTTTTCCGTTGATGCAACCAGTTGAAAAATGCACTGAACACAATGTACAGGGGTATAACTCTATCATGTGTATACATATTACAGAGTTATCTACCTTTGCGGGAAGGTATTGATTGTGAGGTCATGTATTTGCGAGGGCAATGTAATACGTTTCGGTGAATTGCGCTCAAAACAATAATGATGTGACAATGGATACCTACCTACTTGCGGGCTAACTCTTTAATATGCAAAAACGGAATAAAACGAAGTAAGGATCTATAATTTACTTAGATTGAGAACCATCTGTGTTTTTACGTGATAAAAGAGTAAACGCAGATTTCATACTGGTTCTGTGCCCGTCACTTCCTGCGTGTATCTGTCCACGCAAAATTTTGTAGTTAAATGCGAGAAACACGATCGGATTGGCTATACTATTCAGTGGCGCGAACGGAAATATGATGAATTGGACACAGGTGAATGGTACTATTCTGTATATCGTCAGCATGAAGATAAATGTGTGAGGGCTCCAGCATAGCGGGAACACTGAAAATGCAACGTAAAATAGTTTTAGGGAAAGCCTATCTGAGTGCGCAGCATTAAATCTATTGATTTCTTTATGGAAAGAGTTATTCTCCATCACCCAAAGGACGGTTATTGATGCCATGAGTTTTGTTCTGCATTGCTTATTGTGTTTTGACTAACTGTACTGCTAATGCTAGAAACAATTTTATACTCTAATGATGATAATTGTGATTGTTATAGCGATCTGATTAAAGTAAATACGTTTATTCTCACTCCGTTAAATACACACTGTTCTACCCTGATTCTATACCCTTTTTATAGTGTTATCTTACTGAAGCATGCCATCATGGATATCAAGCCTCGGGCTGTACTACATTTTGTGACCCTCGAGTAGAATATCCCTATCCTTCATATCGACATATGAAAGAGTCTTATAATCTCACTGAAGCATGTCATCATGGATATCGTACAGGACACCCCTATCGGATTAACATACCGATCCTTACAACTACTGCATTCAATAAAGGATCTGACAACATTTCATACAAGGTCATATTCTGATGATCTTTATATCAGCTGTACATCATATCAAATGCATTTTCTACACCTTGCGACATCGATTGTGATCGCCATTTTGTCCAAGTATGCATATATATTTTATTTTTTCGCGCTCATTGGGCGGTATCACTACAGGCACGGACATTATTCTGACAGCTTTTACAATCAGCAATGTATTCGGATAGGCCATTTTTAAGGTCAACAGAACGTGACCCCTAATGGGATGTCGCGAACCTTTTTATTAAACGTAGTGAAGATAGATAAGAAACAATCAGTATTTAAGCAGATTGGATTAATATTATACCGATTGATAGATATAGATGTCTCACATGGCACAAATGGATAGATTCACAAAGCGGTATCGTAGCGAAACAATGCTGACTTATCAGTGTTGTTTATGTGATAGGACTAATGGGTTGTGTTGTGTGTATAAAGTGTATTAATGGAGCCTGCAGTATTTTGCTGGAGTTGTGCCCCCTTGTAATCATGCCTTTTGTAGTGTAATCTTATTGAAGCATGCCTCCAAAGACACCGTACAATAACACCCCAAATCGTCAAATCAACCAACTCCATTTATCTCATACATCATTTCGGTACAATCACATCCCACACCGTCACATCAACCAACTCCCTTTATCTCATACATCATTCGGTACAATCACACCCCACACCGTCACATCAACCAACTCCCTTTATCTCATACATCATTTCGGTATAATAACACTCCACACCGTCACATCTACCAACTCCCTTTATCTCTTACATCATTTCGGTACAATCACATCCCACATCGTCACATCAACCAACTTTCGATACAATTTCATTAACACTTTCTTACATTTGCACATTATAAGTTACAATTTACACATTAAAACATAATATTCTAAATCTAGCGCACACTCACCCCACAGCTATGGTGTGGAGGTTTGCCAAATTCCTTTGGGAGTTGCTCCGGAGTTCAAGCTATACAGAAGAGTAAAACAATAATTTGCCAGATGAATATTAAACCATCATGAATTTAATAGAAATTCATGAAAGGATAAATTCGAAAATAGAATTACCAATTATAACCTATGACCTTGAAAAATAGCTCAATGACAAAATATCAATTACTTTTTAGATATAATATAAAAATCCAAACTCTACACATATTAATTACAAAATTATATATATAAACTTACAAATTTAAACAAAATAAACACTTACCAGATAGCTTCTCAATAATCTTGTCTAATAAGAGAAACCAACTGGTCTGTCACCTGGTCAGGAACGGAGTGCCAGGTGAGTACAAAACCTTACCTGGGTAAAACTAGGCACCCGTCCTGACCAATCAAAAAACCTGTCCCTGGTCACCTGTCATAACAACTCTCACACACATACTCACTCCTTCACGTGCACACACAGGTGAGTAGGAATCACATACAGACACAGACCCATTCAAAGCCCTTTCACCATCTCTCTCCCTGAACAGCACATATGTGTTAGTTCTTGACTATACATATATATAACCAAATATATATATTCTATTACATAATATTACATATAATATATATACCCTGTTACACAATGGTAACATTTCGGGTTGGAGTTCGTACCAAGATATACTTTGGTCCCTGTTATGAATCGCTAACTATACTGCAGCAACCAATATATACAAATAATGAGGGTTACTACCAGTATCACTATACAAAGCTCTATGTACATCACATGTAATAAACGAATACCTCTCTGAACTACAACACACTATGTAAAGGGAGACAACCCCTATGTACATGAACAACTAGTATGCACAGCGCAACACACCTAGTGCTGATCACAGCCCTCTAAAACACACATACGGGACAAACGAGACTGATGCTACGATCCTAGTGTAATGGACAGGACTAAAACTACACACCAACACAAAATGTGGCCATTAAATATCGGTGCCTGCTCACTGCGGCGAGTGTGTCGCTTACACCAGTGTTGCCAGCTCTACTGACGCCCTACCTATGTCATGAGTGTTCAATACTACCTAGCTAGTGGTCGTGAGACGATGTCGTAACTAACTCACTACCTATGTGCATCAACGCACCTACTGGGTTACAGTAATGGCTATGAGTCAAGGGGCTCAGAACACGATATCTATACTCAATGGAAGTCCATGGCCACGACACCGATGAAGGCAATGCATATTCAGCAACTTCTGTCTTCCAGTGTTGTTAATTAATAGGTTCTATCGAAGAGATTTTACCAAATCATGAACTTGTTCGCAAATTCTACCGGTGCGACCTGACATGGCCTTGAGAAAGTGTTGTTATAATTCGGGTTGATTCCGAATCGAAAGTGGCCACCATATCTAATTCCTTTCCTATATGACTGTTGCCAAGGTAGTCAGATGACCGCTAAGGCCCTTGAGCGTCTTTTTCAAATTATGTCGTTCCCTGAAATTCACTTTCAAGATTTTTGAGGCTGCAATTTGATTGACCCTTTCCAATGGTCACTAGAACCTGACTTATACATAAATGTAGTGGGATGTTCACAATTTTTATAAAGGACCTTAAGACCTTTCCATCTATGAAGAGTATTGATTCTACCAATTCCAGAATTTTAGAAATTTCAGATTTTTGAAATTTTAGCCTATTTGACACAATTTGGCCCCGCCCCTAAGTCCCCTAGGGGTCGACATGGAATTTTGCTAATACTATTCAATGGCCATCTCATAGGGATATTTTTAAGAAGATTTGACTAATTTCCTATTATAAATGACCAAATAATGCTCAAAAATGTGTTTTCCCTATATAAACTATAGTAAAAATAACCCCCTCCTCAGGGGGAAAGCTGAGACCCAAGGGTCATATAATTCGCAATTTTTGTTGAGGGCCTCGAGACCTTCCAATGTATCAAGAGTATCTGGTTCCATCAAATTTGTGAATTCAGAAGAAGATTTTTACCATTTTGACCCCTTTTGACCCCGCCCCTCTGACCCCTGGGGGTTGGCCTGACCAATATGGATATGGTGTTATAATGCTATTCAGGCTAATAATTCTAACCCGGTTTGACTAATTTCCTATGAAAAATAAGCAAATAATGTTCATAAATGTGTTTTTCCTATATAAACTATAGTAAACCTGACCCCTCCCTAGGGGGAAACACAAGACCCCAGAGTCATATCATTCACAATTTTTATAAAGTACCTTAAGACCTTTCCATCTATGAAGAGTATTTGATTCTTCCAGTTCTAGAATTTCAGAAGAAGGTATATGAAGTTTTAGCCTTTTGACCCATTTTGGTCACGCTCCTAAAATCCCGAGGGGTCAGTCATGTGAAATTTGTTAATAGCATTCAATGGCCATCTCATAGGGATAAGTATGACAACATTTGACTAATTTCCTATTATAAATGACCATATAATGCTCAAAGATGTGTTTTTCCTATATAAACTATGGTAAATTTAACCCATCACCAGGAGGAAACCTGAGACCCCAGGGTCATATAATTCACAATTGTTGTAGAAGAGTATTTGATTCTACCACATCTGTAAGTGGAGAATGAGATTTTTGAAATTTTAGTCAATTAGACAATTTTACACATTTTGAACCCTCTCACAGCCCCCAGGGGGTTGGGGGTCATATAATTAATTATGATTGGCCTTATGCCTTAGAAGTTTTGTGCTACATTTCATTGAAATAGTTTCAGCGGTTTTTGAGAAGAAGTCGAAAATGTAAATTGTTTACGGAAACACGACGCACGACTCACGACGACAGACAAAAGGCAATTAGAATAGGTCACTTGAGATTTCGACTCAGGTGACCTAATAAGAAATATGTTCAAAAGCTGGACACAAGGGGTCCCCTTGGTAAATATCTAAAAAATTTTTATAAAGCATCATTTTAGGCCCTTTATGCCTTTTAAAATACAAAATAGCTAAAAAAGCACATATAAAGTAGTTATGTACCTCGACCTTTAGAACTGCAATATTTGGACAAAATTGGAGCGTGGGCGGATTTTGCAACCCCACCAAATAAAATTCTCATCCAAAACAAAGAGTAGATTTATTTCTTAGTTTTCATACTAATTCTTGACTTTCTGATTTGCCAATTATTCTTTTCGAAATCCCAAAGCCATAGTGATGAGACTTTGGGTATTGATTTCGAAAAGTATTCCGTTGAAATGATATTTACATTGTACAATCCCTTATGAGATTTCATTTCATGGATTTACACATCTTGCAAGCAATATTCTTCATATCACTATTCGATTAGGTTATTGGGGACTCTCCCTACAGAAATTATCATTTTGATTTTCTACACACATGTTTTAGTGAATGTTTCCTCGTCTTGAGAGATTTTATTGGTGCTTTCACCGGTACTGCTTAATAGCGGGAAAAATGGATCGTTCAGGTTCAATGTCTCTCCTCCTGACAGTGTGATATCTCCTTCCACTCGTCTTGTACCAGAATGAGATTCACTTTGAGCCATTTTCGCATGCGTTTCATCCGCGTCGTCTGTTGACTCAAAATTGACATTGTCAATACCATGCAAGTTTCCAGATACTGTATTTCCAGATACTGTATTTCCCGTCTCAATCACGTGAAGTTCTGATTCTTCCTCGTTTTCGACAACCTGAAGGAAGACTATGTCAGTATCCGTAGTCTACAAAATGAAATAAGGTTAAATTAGCTATCAAATGAAAACATGTAGAATTAAATGATATTTAGTCTATCTAATCTAATTAGCATCAAATGGTTTAATTGTGTCATTAATCCGTTCATAATCATTTTAATTGCTGTTTATCAGTAAGCGCAACTTCGCTAGCCAAGGGTATTAGTCCGATTCTCTTTCTATTACCCTTGGCATATCTCATTTCAGAACGGGTGGTCCCGCACTGCGCCACCTGCTGGATCACCGCAGTTGCGCCCCTTCCATTTACGTAATAAGCAACCAATTAAAAAGCTCGTATCATTGTTGTATGGTTGAAAAAATGGCAGCGCCCTATGAAACACGCGTGTTGTTTGCGACAGATTCAAAATACCAAAGATGAACATGTGTGTGAGTAATCTGTTTATTAGTGAGTTCGGACACCAGTTTTTGCGTTTCATGCAGAAGTTCTGCAGTGTCCAATTTTGTAACGAGATCGCATTATATCTTTTAATTGTTTAATTTGTGAAACATAAACCACGCACGTACTTTCCAATCTGTTTGGAGAGCAACGTCTCCAAGACGTTCATTTAGCTGGTATAAAACATCTAATTGATTAAATAGATAGTAATAAAACTTCGCTAGGAGTTGATGTTGACAGGCATGACATGCCTGATGCCTCATTATACAAATGTAGGTCACTATACTACCGCTTCAGTTCAGTTTTGTTGACAAATCAAAGCTGCGTTTTCATTGGTCGCCTGAACCTAGCCGCATCCAATCAGAATTTGAAAGCAAAAACACCTGTTCTGAAGTGAGATATGTCAAGGATAATAGAAAGAGAATCGGACTAATACCCTTGGCTAGCGAAGTTGCAGTAAGCGTTCAAGAGCTATTGTATTGTAACATTCAAAGTTCGTTATCGATATTTTTTAAAGTGATAGTTGGCCAGGGTCATTTAACGTTATATGCGCCCTAACTGGGTGAAAATTTTGACATTCTACGTTTTCGTCAGTAATCTATTGAAAACAATAAGGTTGATGGTTAAGCTGTGAAAATCATTTTAACGGATGTGAATTAATATTGCTCTTTAAGTTGAAATAAAGGGAAATCACTATGTTACTATCATAGAAATATTCTATGATCTCACTGACAAATTTGCACGATTTTACAAATAAATTCCAATCAGGATAGTTTTTTTTTGTGTTCTTGTCTTCACGTGGTCACGTGACTCTCATGGGCGACAGCATTGATACACTCGATATGTAAATATGCCCAGAGAACCCCATTAATTTTTTTTATATATAAATACGATATACTTGTTCAGTATACTATATAACTATTTAAACATTCTATACAAACGTTTCGTAATGTGTGTATAGTATTCCAATGCTTTGGAAACATATATTAAGCGGTTATTTGCCGAATAATTAGGCCCCCGCATCGCCATGCGGGTGCCCTATAGTAATGTGCCTTATATTAATCAGCTTGTCCGTCTGTCCGTATTTCTTTTACCACTAATTCTCAGAAAGTGCCAAAGGGATCTGTCTCAAATCTCATAGATAGGTTTCCCATAGGTCCCTTGTTGTGTATATGGCAATTTGGGACCGATCCATCAACAAGATAGCCAACAGACAGTCATCATGGATTTTGATATTTAAAAAGCAGACAAATAATCCTTCTTTCCATTGTCAGACACTGTAGACCTCTGATATTTCTTGTACTATACGGTCATCAGTCACAAGTCATATTTTGAACAGTGCATTTTCATGGTCAAATATTACTTTTCTAATCGTAAGGCTCGTGCGCATTGACGTGTCAGTGTTCTAGTTGACTACATTCTTTTGATATTTTTGACAAGGATTTGCATTTTCGGGGAAATGTACACCACTTTTTATTTTTCACACAATTACCTTTACATTCATATATGTTTCATATATATTGATCCCGAGTTATGATCTTTTCTCGAAAGTGGAACTCTTCAATGATAAGGTACGAAAGTTGCATAGAAACGAACAAACATTTGATGTAAATATGCAGTCGAGCGGACTAAATACAAAATCTATCAGAAAAAGATGATTTGGAAATCATTTCAAACATGAAAAACGGTGTCGACTATAGATATACAAGTAAATCCGTAGTTTTAACACTGGTAAAATATCCGGCCCGTCGTTACATATGCATTGTAAATACTGTTATTCTCAAAACGATGGTATTGTTTGGTGAAGATATTCTAAAAGCTCTTTTTGATTCGTGTTCTATTCGTGCGGAATGACAAAAAGCATACACTTCTAGTCCGTTTGGATATTGCACGCAAATGGCGGTTGTAGATTATATATGCAAATTGCTCCTTGTATCTACTATAGACACTAGTAAACACATGTGGAATTGTTATTTGGTGACAGAAATATGTATCGAACCTGTTAAACTGAAATGTACAATTGTTGCTAAACTGAAATGTAAAATTGTTTTGCCAATATTTATAAGCAACACAACAATCTACAACTCAATATCTAATTTTAGGCCCGATGTATATACACTTTTGATGAACTCATTATGTTCATGTATACCTAAGAAGTGATATATATGCATACACAATATCACTAGTTTCAATAGGGTCGAAAATCAAATGAATTTTACTGAACTTGGGAATTTCGTGTTTGAATGCGACAAAAATGTTTTTTTTTTACTATCATATAGTACTGGAGGCAAAAAGTTAAGTTTTTTCTTGCGCAGTGAGTTCAATCTGATGTATGTTTCAATTATAACGGACAAAATACCCTATTTTAGTATGTCTCACATTAAAGATAATAAGCAGCACACCCAGACGTTTGAGAACTTACTTGACATTCGTTGGTACTTACTCGTGATGGTTTCTGAGCCCAGTCTGCTTTTGAAAATTGACACAAGCATTCCTCATTATTGTGAGTTTTGTGGCGTAAAACCTTTGCTTTCGGTAACGAATGAAGACATAAATGGCGAACCGATTTGAATAATTCGTCCTTGCATGTTTTCTGAAAAAAACAACAAAAGATAATTTAGTGATCAGTTGAAGTATTTACAGAAATGGTAGGCACTTACGGAATTTTTTCACTATTAAATTCTTCAGTTCTAAAAGTTACTTATTTTACCCCATTTCCAACATTGAAAAGTTTGAGCTTCTAGTTTTACTTCAAGTTAAAAATATAAAAAATTATTAATTTCATCCCGAAAAAAATCCGTGGTACTATATCCTATATGAAATGAAATACTGATTGCGAATGCACCAAAGGCAAAATAAATAATTTGATAATGTACACGATTAAACACCAATTATTGTTCAAATGATGACTATCGTTTATGCTCTGTCGGCGGTGAAGCGTCTTTAAGTTAATGAAATTAATCTAAATTAGACATACTTGTAACTTCACGTTACGTACATGTTCTTCCTTAGGCAAGATCATCATACTCTAGTTCTAGGTTTTGGTTTGGTTTACTAAGTGCTAAACTATGAGGCCAATTATGCAAATCACTAATCGATAATAGATTTTAACCATTTATTGAAATTATAACACTTTCGGTAATGAGCCCAAGGTGGGAGTTACACGTTATTTCATTCAACCGTTGCTAACTTTTCATCAAAATAAAAAAATACCGATGATATCTGGTTACAATACTGATCATTATTAGGATGACACAATAGTCAAACAAACAATACAGAAACACTACTTACAGCTATTTCTTCATCTGAAGCTTCTGGCCATTGCTTTCTCGCTCTTTTCTCAATGAAATCCTGAAATCGAAATATAGAGCTCAATTTTATAATTTGACGACGTACAATTTTACATATTTCGATATAAAAGCATTAATACCTATAAGTGTTGATCTTGTGAGCCAGATCGCTCGAGTTTGTTTTCAATCTGCGCAACACAAGATTGTGATCCGACTCGTCAGATCAACATATATAGGTGATGTTACAGTTATCATGTAACGAGTACCCTCATTATTATGACTTTTAAAATATTAAAACAAAAATTGCAAGTCTACGTCACTACTGCATCAGTTGATTTATACATATATGTCTCGAAAAGGATCAATTGTTTTGCAAGAACTTAATTTTTTTTTACTGCTTTGTCAATCACGCAAATTTCAATCTATAGTGTACAGGAATAATTCGAGTATCTAAACATAAATTTAACAATATTTGATGGTTATTCAGGAAATCAATACAATGTCATACAAATTTCATAATGATTCATAATAAAATCTATTAATGTTTCCCATTCAAAACAAGTAAGCATTATATCAAAATGAAGGCCACCGACAAAAAGCATTTGTCATATTTGATTTAACTGTTTCGTAACCACAAAGTGCTTCCAAAGACAAGGAAAATATGTTACATCGCTCGATGTCATCGTCATTGTGGCATGATCATCCCAGTTTTGTGGTTTCGTATCGTTGATATTCAGTGCCTGTGAAGTAAGCTCTGGGTTCTGTCTCCTGGCCAAGACACACTATTGCACACATGCATAAAAGTCGTTAATAGGACGTTACTCGAACAAAACAAAGAAAGCTCCTGCTTAGCGCCCAGGATTTAAGGATAGGGACGACTGGTTCGCCCGTTGTCAGTGTAATGTGTCCAGGTAGGGTGTGTTGGTTGGTTTCTTCGGCCGCATGCTTCAATGATATAGCACTATAAGAAGGGCAAGAGTTTCACTATAGAAGTAGATACAACACGAATATACCGCAGTCTCTCAATTAACACACGCTCGTATGTCCTTAAATAACCCTGGCTGTTAATAGGACCAAATAAATACAATAAACCAAACCAAACCAGGACGGAAATACTTTGATATCGGATAAGAAGACTAACCTACAGTTTGTTTCTTAAATCATATAAGCTAGGCATCTTTTGTTGTATTGTGGGATGAAATATGATAAAAAGCGGAAGATCTTATGAAAGATCATATTTCGATATAGAGTGGAGAATCTATTGTATAAACTCTACTATCTACTTCTATATAACAAATCACACACAAATATTTCTTCTGCCGCGTACAGTAGTCAGAGTTTATTGTAAATTACTGTTTTATGTATTGTACAAAAGTATGACGTTATTTCTCACATACAAATTGAAATTAATTTTAAAGATCAGTCCTGGGCCAAAAACCAAAGATAAAACATTATTCTTTGATATTCGAAATGCTTTATTTTGTATATTTAAATTTGATAACTCTGTAAAACCATTGAGTGATCAAAATAGACAAGTACATGTTAACGTTAATGGCTTTAAAATATACAATATTAGAACGAAATTATTCAAAATGAAAAAGCCAAAAATAAACGTTGCAGGGTACAATTATTACTTAAAAACTGTTGCCTGTACGACTGGCAGCTACATAACGATAATTCTATCCGACTCGTGTACGAAGCGAGTGAAATGAGTCGTTTACTAACGAAACGCGGGGAAATAAAAAAAAAAAAATGTGTACTTTTGTTTGCGAAAGCTATAGCAATTCTCTTCCTTTTACCGATAGGCTAAAATTAGCAAATATTTTTATTTACACAAAGCTGTAGTATTAATTTAAGCCCACAATGGCTATTTAAATCGCTTTTCGTCCGCGGTCCGTCCGTCCTTCACAAGTATTGTTACCGCTATTTCTCAGAAAGTACTCAAGATATCTATCACAAAATTAAAGTGCATGTTTACCTAGGAAACTAGTTGTGCATATTGAATTTTTAGACCGATCGGTGAACAAGGTGACCGGAAAGGCCGCCATCTTGGATTTTGATAATTGAAGTTGGTTATTACTATATCATTCTTTAGTGGGCGCCAAGATCCATTTAGGATCTCTTGTTGTAAGGTGATAAGGAGCCATATAGGCTACAGAGGTCGCCATTAGACATGCTGATGTTACGTTGTTCCAACAACAAGTTTTATATATTAGCAAGCGGTCTGGTGGGTTCTGTCTCCTGGCATGGAAACCCCAAAGTCTATAAAAGTGGTAGTTCCAGCTCCTGCATAGCGCTCAGTATTAAGGGAGCCAGGGTCATGGAAGGACGGCTTCCCATGCATGCGGTGTGTAGTGTGGTTTTGGAGACTGCGGTATATTCGTGTTGTGTCTTCTTGTATAGTGGACCTATGGGTCATTTTATAGTACTATATCACTGAAGCATGGCGTCGAAGACACCAAGTAGCATACTCCATTATACTGACAACACACTGAAGCATAATATTAACGCAAACAACACGATAATCTTTAGAGCTAAAGACAAACAGATAAAGTTATATACTTACCCAGCATGGTTTCATGTTGTAGTACACAAATTGAATCTTTGTCAGTCAAGTATTAGTAATACTTCGTTTTAAACATTGCTGGTTTCCGTTTCTGACACAGCAATGCACATTAATAATCATGTTTAACCTTCGTTACATAAAAATCCAACATTATGCAAGTAACTCACAAAAGATACGACACTTTATGATTTGGTGATTTATCCAGTTCAATACCTCACTTATTTTAGACCAGATATTAGTTTTGACATTAATCATTATTTATAACCATAAAACTTCTACATGTAATGACACACCATAGTCTATGAAAGTGGTAGCTTTTGTTTCTGCTTAGCGCTCAACATTTTGTGAGTGGGGCGACTTGTTCAAGTGTTATCAGTACAATGTGACCAGATGGGGTGTGTCGCGTGGTTTCTTCGTCTTTACATGTTTTTTGATATATCAATATGAAGACAAGGACAAGAAGATAAAATACGAATATGACGCAGCCTCCTATAACATATAGACATATAAACCGAACTTTATGAACTAAATCCTTTTGAGATCTTTAAATGTACGTGAAATGGTTGTTCGGGTGATAACGTAATTTTACGATCTAAGTATTACATAACTTTATTTTACCGCCTTCAGCAATGTTTTACAACGTTGTGGTGTTGCATGTTGTTGATAATAAAAAATAGTTTCACCACATTGTTGACTATCTTCCACTCGAAAGTTTGGAATTTAGACAACTCTAAATAATACTTTGGCTTTACAGAAAACCTTGGCTGTCAATACACCTTTAAACTTAAAAAAACATGTCAACAAATGAGCAATTCTCAGAACGGACGTGACAATGTGACGGGTCACTTGGTTGTTTTCAACGGTTTTCTACGGCCATTCTCTCGCATACCTCCAAGATATTTATAGGTTGTATAACTTGTTTGGCAAGGTAAAGGTTATGGTTATCCAGGTTTTGGCATAATGATAATAGGTTTAAAAAGGATACATTAAATGGGTATTTATGTCTCGTACAAAAAACAAGATAATTTTGTGACTTGAAGTCAATATTTTTCTGTAAAATGGAAAGATAAGCTCGAACAGTCTGAAATAAAGGAAAGAAAATTACTTCTGATCAATATTAGATAATTTATATCCATAAAAAAATAAATGTTATCATTAAAGTCAGCGTTTTTCATCCATAAATCAATTTCTTTTTCATATAGCTGTCTAGAAATACATTACATCCGTATTTAGGAGATTTTTACAATGACTTTCTCAATCTGTTTAAAATACAGATCCTTATTAGCACTTCGTTGGATAAGAGGGTCTGAAAACATCCAATTAGGGGTCATGTCCAGGTGACCTTTGGAGATGGACAATCAAATTGCTGCTTGCAAAATTGCAAAAGATGAATTTCTGGGGACTAAATTGTTTTAAAAAGCTGTCAGATTTATTTTTTTGTGTACGTGGTCATCTCGCCTACAAAGCTCAACAAAGATATTGGTATATATATGTTGGGGCGAAATGGCGTTGTCAATTGATGTAGTAAAGTGCAGAAGATGCACCTGATCTGAAGTACGTGTGGTATAAAGGTCATCCGAGCATGGCCTCCTTATGGGATGTTTTCAGATCCTCTATTGAACGGATTGTTTATAAGATCCTGTATTTCAATCAGATTGTGAGATTCTATAACCTATTTTTGTTATCTTATTGTGCGTCCTGCAAAACAGTATTATCTTGGCATTTAATCTTTTTTTTTCACACAGTGTAACATAATTTTAATCAGTTTATACTTCTAATTTGCTTAAAATGACTCAAGATTACATACCTGTTTTAGAAGACAATCCACCAATATGATTCCAAAAACCCATATCATGATGGGTAAAAATATGGGAATGGGTATAAGAATCGCCATCTTTTCATCAAGTTCGATTGGTCGCACAATCAAAAGAAATCCAAAGACGGCAAATGCAATAATGGCGAAAGTTAATAACGTAACTAATAATGAACACCTAAGGCTAGTTTCTTTACAGAGGAAGAGTCGCTTCATATGGATCTTGTTGTTGATGTTCTGAACCATCTCTCGGTAGGATTCTGTTGATTCCTGTAACATTGCCTAAAGTTTAAAATTGATGCACGCGATTTTATAACCTCATGGTTTGTTTTATTTTACGGCTATCGACAATCAGGGCCATTTCGGATCAAATGAACATCAGTATTGCACATCTTAAATCCTCAACTTCATGTTGTCATGGTTTCGCGATTATTTGATTTCTTAAAAACGTTATTTACAAATGTACTAAATTTTTTTTGGCATTCCTACGTCATAATGTCATTCACAAATATGAAAATGACAAAAATTGTATACTGAAATACAATTTAGCATTTTAATTTATCTTGATTTTTAAGAATAATGACATTACATGTAGCATCAAGTTTATAGGTGTATAGAAATTAACAAAAAACAAGCAGCTTTACATTGGCGTATTAACAGGAGATAAACATTTAAGTTCATTTTGTCGAAATTGATTAATTTAAGCGTTAGAACGAAATGCTTATTGCAGCATAAGCCCTGCAGTGCGTAAACATATACCTGCTACCCCTATTGCATGATCATAAAGGCGACTTAAAGGCGTTTCCTCTTCTTCCTAACGTCTTCCTTAAAGCCACCTCGCTTTTGGCTTTGGTTGAACGCTTGCCCCTGTGAGATAGGCTCTGGGTTCTGTCTCCTCGCCGAAACACATCATAGTCTATAAAAGTCGTTGGTTCTATTCCTGCTTTACGCTCAGCATTAAGGAATTGGGACGGACAACTATTTCGCACGTTGTCAGTATAATGTGACCGGGTGGGGTGTGTTGTTTGGTGTCTTCGGCGGCATGCGTCAGTGATATACCACTATAACAAGAAACCCAAGGGCCTTAACGGTCATCTGACTACCTTGGCAATAGCCGTATAGGAAATGGTAGCCATCTTTGATTCGGGATCAACCAGGGATGTAACAACACTTTGTCAAGATCAGATCAGGATCATTTCAGGCAAGTTTGAGCCAAATCGCACCGGTAGAACTGTAGATCAAAATGTGTTTTCAAGATGGCGGCTGTGGCAGCCATCTTGAATTTCGGATCGACTAACAAAATAACAATACTTGGTCGACACCATGTCAGGATCATTTCATGCAAGTTTCAGCTAAATATCACTGGCAGAACTTGAGAAGAAGTTCAAATTTCAAGATTTTCGACTATTTGACCCATGTGACCTTGAAAGTCGGTCAAGGTCATTCATTTTTACATCTTTGGTAACACTTCATTCCAGCATGCTGTAGACTAAATATGGGTATCCTGGACCTTTCGATTCGTTAGAAGAAGTCGTTCAAAGATATTAGCCTATTTGACCCCATTGACAACTTTGGTAGCCCTTCATCCCAGCATGCTACAGGCCAAATATGAGTACCCTGGGCTTTATGGTTATTGAGAGGAAGTCGTTTGATTGAAAGTTTACGCACGGCGTACGGCGGACGAAGACTTTAGGTCAGCCTAACCCTTCGGGTCAGATGACCTAAAAAGGGCAAGATTTCCACTATACAAGATAACACAACACCGTTACAGATAGCTATACTCACTTGTATTGATGCAGACTCAAGTTCACTTAGTTCTATTTCCGTTAAGGCATTGAATTGGTAGCTGAGATTACAACATAATCTGGACGACTGTTTTTCTGGGTATTTAGTTAGGATGACTTGACCACTTTGGTTGTTTCTCATTCCATCGTGTCGGTTGTGGGAGGGCGCAATACTGCCAACTTCTAATTCAGGAAAGAAAGGCATTTAAAATTATATACATAAATCCCCAACTTCTACTAATTGTAATGCTTTTATATGGGAAGTTTTAAATCAGGCATATATATTACCTTGATGGGTAAATGAATCTTTCACTTTAAGTGCGACATCCTGCGGCTCAGTACTAATGCCGTTGATGTATGTAATGTATTTTAACTTTAGCGGTAGTTCACAGTCGTCCAGTAAAATGACCATTATATAACCCTTTATACGATGCTCAGCGGCGTATGTATGCGCCATTTCTACCTCGATGTCACAAAAGTTTTTCTCCAGAAAGCTTGTAGTTACAACGAAGAGAACCTTTTGGCATATCTTCATAAACCTTTCGATGTTCTGCATAGGAGGGTGACCCGGCGTGAAGTCGTGTTCTGATATCATACACCTATAATAATGAAATGCGTAATTTTATCGCTCACCTGGTTTATTAAATCAAAAAATACATATATCTGGTTAAGAACAAGACATAGCAGTCATGTATTATAACATTCAATATTTAAAGTTGATATTCATTTATAACATTCAGCAAATTCACCTAATAAGTGTGACAGTCCAAGTCTTAAAAAATGTAAATTTTTAAAATTCCAACCCACAAGGATGCTACTTACAAAATATGTGCAACATTTAACCCTTTATACTCTGTCTCTGTGGTCCACAAGGAAACTCTATCAAACTAATTTTTAAAATTTTGAATATCCAACCCGGATGCTTTATAAAAAATATGGGCGGTCACTGGTCTTTCAGAGCTACAAAAGGTAGGAGAAATCCAAATTTCATCACAGGAGAAAAAAACAAAACATTTGTGTTTGGGAAATTAGTTATTTTAAGTTTTATAAGAAACAAAACGCTCATATATGCAACAATTACATGTATTCTCAAATATTATAACATACTTGAAACCCAAATATCCTAAATGGTTTTTGAGGCACAGCACATAATCCCGATCTGACGATGAATAAGATATGAAGATATGGTACTGTTTCCCTTCCTCCAGTGGTTTTTCTACTGTTCCCCTCCTGTGAGTATCATCATAATTCTGAAATAGTTGTCCCTCCTCAGAATTTTCCTGTGTTACAATAGGAACAGTATCCTCGCGAGGCATTGTTCTATTACAATAAAAAAAATAATATCAGAAAATATAAACCCAACTCTTTTTAATTTAAGGTATTAGTATGTCTCTATATTTCTTCCAAGAGGCACTTTACATATATAAATCAAAAGTATGTATCCACCATGGCTAACCGTAAGTTACTGCTTCTGCTTACCGCTCAGCATTAAGGGAGTGCGGCGACTGGTTCGCCCGTTGTCAGTATAATGTGACCTGGTAGTGCTTGTGATCTTCGATGGCATACCAATATATTTCGCTGATTTTGTTGAATAGATTTCGTTGAATTCGTTGAATATGTTGTATCTTTTTTCTATATTTGTAATGATATGAACTAGGAGACATTTTGTATATGATATGATATGTTTATCAATATATAGCTTGATGTTTTAGGATATCATATTCATTAAATAAATATAGCAATTCAGATTAGTTATGTATATGCCAATATTAATTTGTATCTACTGTTAATATGTAAGGAGAGGGCGTGTATAGGCATGTTGCCTGTTGCCCAATTCCGATTGTCTGTAACATCTGACAATAAAATATTCTGAAATGAAATGACATGCTTCAGTGAGATAGAACCCTTGCTGTTAATAGGACATTAATTTGTCAACAGGTACTAAGTGTTGAGTTTTTGCGTTCATATTTAATTTTAGAATGGAAGTTGTATTTGCATAATTTACGAAAACAGTGAAATTCCTGCTGTTATAATGTATTGTCTGTAGAAAATACTCGGCAAATGCAGAGTTTCCTTATTAAAAAATGGTTATATTTGCAAATGCAGTGGAACCATATTTGGCCAGTAGTGTGAATTATTTCCTCTGTCACAAAATAAACGGAAGCCTCCCTAGCTACTATTGTAGCAGAAAAGATATCACCTTCTGACTGACTTTTCCGCTGCTTCAAGGTCCCTCTATAAATGTGTGGGAAACCAAATAAGGTACGACCGACCATCGATTGTCTTGCCAAAAGGTATTCCGATCAAACACGGCTTTGATAATTTCTGGGCTTCAATCGACCGAAATTTTGGAAGCTACCGCGGCGTATGCGCCAACCTCCGAGATCATTACATGTGAGGTCAATACGGTTTTATGATATTTCCATTACGTCTTGCAGGCTAACAAATGCTCATGAAACATATTTAATGGATAGACAGACATTTTGGGTTGGTGATAATCATATACTTAAAACCTGATAAGTAGGAATAAAATATGTATTGATTTATTGTTTAAGTAAAAGAAAAGAAACAAAATAAAACAAAAATTATGATTTTTTGAACAATACTCATCAGCATCTGTATATTTTAATGTTTTATTTTTTAATTATTTTTATTTTAGGTCTATAGTCATCATATTTCCGCAGGTAGGGCGTTAGAATTGTACCTGCTGCCCCTATTGCATGATCGTAAGAGCCGACTAAATTTAGGATCTTATCTTTTCTATTCTTCCTAACTGACTTTATCTTTCCTAATGCCTCCCTTGGCACCGCCTCACTTTTAGCCTTGAGATGAGCGTTCGCCCCTGTGAGAAAGGCTCTGGGTTCTGTCCCCTGGCCGAGACACACCAAAATCTATAAAAGTGGTAGTTTCTGCTCCTGCTTAGCGCTCAGCATACAAGGAGTGGGACGACTGGTTCGCCCGTTGTCAGTATAATGTGACCGGATGGGGTTTGTTGCTTGGTGTCTTCGGCGGCATGCTTCAGTGATATAGCACTATAAAAAGGGAAACAGTTCCACTATACAAGAAGACACAACATGAATATACCGCAGTCTCCCAAAACACGCACCTCACACAACATACACGCAACACACCGCATACATGGGAGGCCGTCCTCACATGACCATAGTTGTTAATAGGACGTTAATTAATCAAACAAACAAACAAAACAAACATCATATTTCGTCCGTCGTGCGTTCTCCAGTTCCATCGGTGCAATTAAGCTGAAACCACAGCCGCCATCTTGAAAACACCTTTTAAACTTCTTCTCAAGTTATATAGGTGCGATTAGTCTTGGCTGAAATGATCCTGACATGGTCCCGACCAAGTGTTGTTATTTTTCGGGTCATTCGAAATTCCAAGATGGTCGCCACAGCCACAATATCTAATTAATTTCCTATAAGACTGTTGCTTAGGTTGATCGTTAAGGTCCTTTGGGCCTCTTGTTAGAATAATTAATGACAATCTCCTTAAGTCAATCTTGTTGAATTTATTTTTATTTGGAAATTACATTCATGTATTTCCATGTTTCCCCGAAAACTGCACTGTTAGGATTTTTTTCCCGTTGTTGTTGATATTAAACCAATAAACCAAACCAATTATATATTTAAATTTGACTTGAATTCTAGGTAATTTTTTATTGGATGTCAAATTGAATTCTGATTGATGAAGATGATTGGAATCTAATCTTGATGGTTTCATCAACACACAATAACATTGTAAAAATATTTGATATGTAGGATATCATTTATATAAAATGTGGCTAGGGAATCGACGGAAGAAATATACATGTATGGATTGTATTGATCTTGATTATAATTATGGGTGGAATACTATTCATTTATGAAAAAAATAAGATAATCACGAATAAAGTTTATGATGCTAGAATTTACATTATATACGAATATTTGCAACAAATCTCCATTCCTAAATGATAATGTCAATGAAAGTTAAAAAAAAGCCATTTACAATGTATACATGTACATGTATATGTACATGATGATAGTACTGATAAATGAGTTCATCGCCAAAATACTTAAATTATAAACCATTTATATGATTTATATGTGCTTGTGCCCCGATGGGCCTCACAGGTAATGCTCGTGGAGGTTGAACAACAGTAGTTAGTTATCTCCCTTACAATAGATATACAATCAATACATTATAATATCATTGGGTCTGGCGTAGACAGTTGAGCAAATATAATTTCTTAAATTTGGTAAACTAACTGCATATTTCTCTCGCAAACATCGTTTGTTCAATATTGGTCAGCGATACAAGAAAAGTAGTGATTTGTGTGACCAGCGCCATGGGACGACATCAAGCATTGTTGGTTACCATGACACAGGTAAGCATTTCTTTACTGAATTTATAACGAAAAACTGAAATAATAGGTTACCTTAAGGCAGGTACAAAGGTTTTCAATTAATATACAGAAATACATATTTTGGCATTTAGATAAACAAAAGTACAACAATTTACATTTGGTAAACGGTCTTAACAGTAAAAGTAATCGTATATGTTTGATACTCACCTTACATTTGAAACTGGCGAGTACCCTTTTCAGTATATTGTTTGTGCTGTTGTTTAGACAAAAAATCAATACGAGACCCACTGTACATATATGCAAACAACGACTGTGTCATATAAACATGCAGGGACTAGATCGAGATATCACACGTAGCTATGTTGTCAGGCAAAATTTGATATATATGCAATAGCGCTGTCAGATGAACTTAGTATAATGTATAGTGAACAGCAAACTACGGGTGTACACATGAATGAATTATAAGCAAGAATAAAAGCTTCTGTGTATGTTTTTGTTACGTATATATGTATAGACTTAAGTTTGTTTGTTTTACTATTAAAAGAAAAAAATATCCTGTAGCATTAAAAGGTTTTGAGAATTACAAGCTATATCTGAAAATGATTTCATTACCAAAATGCATTACGCCTACTGTGCTGTAGAGTGAGAACACATGTTGAAAGCAAGAATTCTTGCGTGATCTACAACCTCATGTCCTTTTTTAAAGTGATCAGTCATATTAAAATGACTTCTTAGACACGCCTTCGTCTAAGCATTGAACACAGAAGCAATAATAACAACATTCGATATTGTAACTTATGTTGTTAAACATCATGCAAGTTACACTACAAAATATATGTTATGTATTTCAAAATACACGTAGGGCTTTATAATTATCGTAAAAGGCATCTTTAATATCTTGTTAAATGACAAGTTAAACACTTCCATGACCGAGGGCTTCATGTCCGAACACTATTTTCACAACGGAGGTAACGTAGTTGTGATATATTTCGATTAAAAGTATGAAATAACAAGAACCTCGCATTTAAACATTTTTGTGACTCAACAACACAGTTGAAATTGATGTAAAATACACAAGGACATAGTCATTCTGATCCTCCGCCTATGGAGATATCAAAGCTGAAGTAAGTTTGATTGTGGAGACTTATGTGTATGAAAAAACCCAGGAAAAGGGAAGTTGAGCTAAAGAAAGATGGAGTACAATTCAAGTAGAGCGGGGCTGCAATTGTTGAATCAGGTATACAGCCTTGACATTTATATTAGACTATATACACAAAGATGGGTGGAGTTTTGCAAAGTAACATTTACCATGATATTTTCAGCAATGTTTCCATGGTAACGGAAAAAGTGCAAAAAATGAAAACCTAAAAATAGCAAAAGGTACTACTAGACCATAAACAGAAAGTGTCTATGAAGTTTTGTGGAAATATCTCTGCTGGTTTTAGAGTTATGCTCCGGAAATGAACCTGCTACAAAAATATGATATTTTCAGCAATGTTTCTATGGTTACAGAAAAAAGCACAAAAAGTGAAAACCTTAAAATAGCAAAAGGCACTACTAGACCATAACAACAATGTGTCTATGAAGTTCCATGGAAATATCTCTGCTGGTTTTAGAGTTGTGCTCCGGAAACGATTCTTACACAAAAATCTGCCATTTTCAGCAATGTTTCCATGGTTACAGAAAAAAGTACAAAAAGTGAAAACCTTAAAATAGCAAAAGGCACTACTAGACCATAAGATCAATGTGTCTATAAAGTTTCGTGGAAATATCTCTTCTGGTTTTAGAGTTATGCTCCGGAAACGAACCTGGTACAAAAATATGATATTTTCAGCAATGTTTCCATGGTTACGGAAAAAATGCTAAAAATGAAAACCTGAAAATAGCAAAAGGCACTACTAGACCATAATACTAATGTGTGTATGAAGTTTCGTGGAAATATCTCTACTGGTTTTAGAGTTATGCTCCGGAAACAATTCGTACGGACGGACGGACGGACGGACGGACGGACGGACGGACGGACGGACGGACGGACGGAACCCATTTGTATGTCCCCCGCCAACTTCGTTGGGCGGGGGATAAAAAGATGCTGAATAATTTTCCAAATATATGAGTTTGTTAAATATAACTATGCCAAGGATTAAGTAGGTGATATCCGGATTATCCGAATATCGACCCATGCCGTCCGAGCTCTAGACCGCAACTAATTACAAAGTACTATACTCCAGATTATATTAGGAATTGACATGAAAGATTAACAGATGATGTTTACGCAGCCAATATTTAAACCCATGCCGTCCGAGCTCTAGACCGCAACTAATTACAAAGTACTATACTCCAGATTATATTAGGAATTGACATGAAAGACAGATGATGTTTACGCAGCCAATATTTCCTAACCTGAATATCTGGTCAATTTCAGGTCAAAATTCCTTGACCGGAAATTCTGGTCAGTTTCAGGTTAAAATTTCTTAACCTGAATTTCAGGTCAAATTTCAAGAGAAATTCTGGTAAATTTCAGGTGAAGATTTTTTTACCTAAAATTCAGGTCAAATCTCATTTGAAATTCTGGTGAATCAAGATATCTTCGCTTGAACTTCAGGTTAAGAAATCTCGACCTAAAATTCTGGTCAATTTCAGATCAATTTCAGGTCAAGATTTTTCAGGTCAAGAATCTTGACCTAATATTTAGGTTAAGAAATCATGACCTGAATTTCAGGTCAATATTTCTTGACCTGAAATTCAGGTCAATTTCAGGCAATTTTGGGTCAAGGAATCTTTGCGTCAGATGACTTTTTATCATCATGCGCTGTCTGTCGTCGTGCGCCGTTCCTAAACTTTGCATTCAAACGACTTCTTATCAATAATCAAACGGCCCAGGGCATTGATATTTGGCATGTAGCATATTGGGATGAAGGGCTACCAAGTTTGTTAAAATTAATAACCTTGACCTTCATTGAAGGTCACAGGGTTCAAAAAGGCTTAAATCTTTAAACGACTTCTTCTCAAGAACCAGAAGGCCCAGGGAACTGATATTGGGCCTGTAGCATGCTTGGATGAAGGGATACTTAGTTTGTTCCAATGAATGACCTTGACTCTCATTCAAGGTCAAAGGGGTCAAATAGGCTAAAATCCTTTAAACAACTTCATTCAAGGTCACACAGGTCATTTAAATAGGCTAAAATCTTTAAACGACTTCTTCTCAAGAACCGAAATATCCAGGATGCTCATACTGGGCCTATAGTTTGCTGGGATGAAGTGCTACCAAGTTTGTTGAAATAAATGACCATGACTGTCATTCAAGGTCACAGGGGTTAAATAGGCTAACATCCTTTAAACAATTTCTTGTGAATATCTTAATGGCCTAGAGACCTGATATTGGGCCTATGACCTGTTGGGATGAAGGGCTATGAAATTTGTTCAAATGAATGAGCTTTATCTTCATTCAAGGTCACAGGGGTCAAAAGGCTAAAACAATTTTAATGACTTCTTCTCAAGAACCAGAAGGCCTAGGGTTCTAATATTTGGCATATAGCATGCTGGGGTGAAGGGCTACCAAGTTTGTTTAAATTAATGACCTTGACCTTCATTCAAGTCCACACAGGTCAAATAGACTAAAAACTTTAAATTACTTCTCAAGAACCGAAAGGTCCAGGATGTTCATATTGGGCCCACAGCATGCTGTAATGATGGGCTACCAAGTTTGTTCAAATAACATGACATTGACTTCATTCAAGGTTACAGGGGTCAAATATGATAAAATCTTTAAACAACATCTTCTCAAGAACCGAAAGGCTCAGGGTCCTCATATTAGGCATGCAGTATGCTTGGATGGAAGGCTACTAAGTTTATTAAAATGAATGACAGTGACCTTCATTCATTATCACAGGAGTCAAATAGGCTAAAATCTTGAAATACCTGCTTGTGAATATTTAAGAGGACTAGAGATCTGATAGTTGGCATGTGATATGCTCGGATGAAGGGCTACCATATATATTTTGTTTGAAAAATGACCTTTATCTTCATTAAAGATCACTGTGTCAAAATTGCTTAAATCTTTAAATGACTTCCTGTGAATAACTAAGAGGCCTAGAGACCTGATATTGGGCATGTGACATGCTGGAATGAAGGGCTACCAAGTTTGTTTAAATGAATGACCTGTATCTTCATTCAAGGTCACAGGGGTCAAATAGGCTAAACTCTTGAAATAACTGCTTGTGAATATTTAAGAGGACTAGAGACCTGATATTGGGCCTGTGACATGCTGGGATGAAGGGCTACCAAGTTTGTTCAAATGAATGACTTGTTGTATTGTGCCAATAGTCAGATGACCGTTAAGGTCCATGGGCCTCTTGTTATTGAAAATGTTTTGTAAAATTGTGTATTAGATTATTCCTCCAGTATTAAATGACGTCTGAAAAATGTAAATTGTACATTGTTAATGGTTTCAAAGCAGCATTTATTTATGCAGTTAAGAAAAAACCCTGTAACATCAAACTTAAGAACATGGTTTGCTTATCATTTGTAGCAAAGAACGATAACTCTTTTCCAATATCTTGTTTGATCATCACTTTGGACAGTGAAATACGCAAATTATGCATGACATATATACCGGTATGTACAAAAGGTCCTGCTCTGCCACATAGCATTTGGCCAGTTGTAGTTATTATTACACAATTTGGTAATACTTGGTATACACACTAAATGAAGATAACTTTAAACATATACATGCTTTGTTTGTTTGTTTGATTAATTAACGTCCTATTAACAGTATGGTCATGTAAGGACGGCCTCCCATGTATGCGGTGTGTTGCTTGTATGTTGTGCGAGGTGCGTGTTTTGGGAGACTGCGGTATGTTCATGTTGTGTCTTCTTGTATAGTGGAACTGTTGCCCTTTTTATAGTGCTATATCACTGAAGCATGCCGCCGAAGACATAAAGCAACACACCCCACCCGGTCACATTATACTGACAACGGGCGAACACGTCGTCCCACTCCCTGTATGCTGAGCGCTAAGCAGGAGAAGAAACTACCACTTTTATAGACTTTGGTGTGTCCCGACCAGGGGACAGAACCCAGAGCCTTCCTCACAAGGGGCGAACGCTCAACTCAAGGCCAAAAGTGAGGCGGTGCCAAGGGAGGCATTAGTAAGGATAAAGTTAGTTAGGAAGAAGAGAAAATATAAGATCCTAAATTCAGTCGCCTTTTACGATCATGCAATAGGGGCACCAGGTACAATTCTTACGCCCTACCTGCAGGGCCAACATGCTTTGAAAAGGGAGATGTAGGTTTTGTCAATGTGACATATACATGTATGGGCTGTGTATATGACCGAAGATGATGCCTTGTAGCCAATCAAGTCCCTTGCTGCCATGGTCAAGCCTGTTACTGGAGAGTAGCCTGGCCTTGACGTAACCAATGATTCAGACAAACAGCGTACGGACTCCTCACTCCAATTCAGGGGCTAGAGGCACTCACTGGTCCCAGATATCTGCGATCTCATACCAACAGAAAGCAGCAGTCCATCCATTTAAGGAGACAGGAAACCTAAAAAAAAAATGCCACAATGAAGATGATGTTGACTTGCAAGTACACATATGCATAGATAATATGTCCTACTAGATGTTTCTGGGGTTTATCGGCACACATAACATATGAATACTAGTCTTAAAAAAGAAACAGCTTTTGTTTATTTGTTCGTCAAATTACCAAGTCATGTTATTCATCCCGAAGACGATCTATGTATCATTTACCAAATTAATCAATTAAGGACATTTCATTGCAACAATTAATTCTACATGGTTAATATAAAACCATACTCCAACTTCAATGAAAAGTCCTTATTTCTTTCATAAGGAATGTATATGTTTCAAACAAGGTAATTGTTAACCACATTATTTCAAATTTACAAGCAGGAACTTGATGTCACATAAGAAATATATTGACGATGTAAGTTTGATAAATTTCAGAAAAAAACCCACTCGTATTTAAGTATGGAATAATTTCAGATGTGAAACATTACCGTATCTCCGTAGCTGAAGAGACATGGCTAGTTTGCTGATCTTCAATTTTCAAACACTGTCACGTCGTCAGAAAAGTGATGTTTGTGGTTATGCACTTTAAAGATGCTCCACCGCCGACAGAGCATAAATGATATTCATCGTTTGAACAATAATTGGTATTTAATCGTGTATATATATGTGTAATTAACACAAACAATAAAATAAAACAATTTATTTCGCCTTTGGTGCATGCGCAATCAATACTTCATTCCATATAGGATATAGTGACACGGAATTTTTTCGGGATGCAATTAATTATATTTCATATTTTTAACTTGAAGTTAAATTAGAATATCAAATTTTTCAATGGTGGTAATGATGTAAAGTAAGTAACCTTTGTAACTGAAGAAAAATACTAAATCGTCTGCTCCTGTTTTTGATAGTGAAAAATACCATTTGTCAGCGGTGGAACATCTTTCATGTGGCCTGTCTGAAATATTCAACAGTTGTCATTAATAAAGTTTCACAACAAAGCGGCTACACTACTGTTGCCTTTTCATTATTGCCAGTGTCTAGATGTATAAATTGTTGGAATGTCACTATTAGATAATTCGCAAGTTTGCGAAAAAAGTTACATACGTTTTATATATGTTAGGTCCATGGCAAGTCTTTCAGAGACCATATTACTATACTAAAAAGAAAAGAAAAGAAAAATGTGACTGAATTAAACTATACATCTGTAAATAAAATCATATGCATTGTAACTCAAGATTGTCTCCCCTTATTAGTAATTATTACAAGTTATGATTTAAATAATTGGTATTTAATCGTGTATATATATGTGTAATTAACACAAACAATAAAATAAAACAATTTATTTCGCCTTTGGTGCATGCGCAATCAATACTTCATTCCATATAGGATATAGTGACACGGAATTTTTTCGGGATGCAATTAATTATATTTCATATTTTTAACTTGAAGTTTAATTAGAATATCAAATTTTTCAATGGTGGCAATGATGTAAAGTAAGTAACCCTTGTAACTGAAGAAAAATACTAAATCGTCTGCTCCTGTTTTTGATAGTGAAAAATACCATTTGTCAGCGGTGGAACATCTTTCATGTGGCCTGTCTGAAATATTCAACAGTTGTCATTAATAAAGTTTCACAACTTGAAGTTAAATTAGAATATCAAATTCCATGTATGTAACTCAAGATTGTCTCCCCTTATTAGTAATTATTACAAGTTATTACTTCAAACAGTTGAGAAGTTAGGGTTCAACCTGTAAAATCAAATCGCTGTGAAATTGGCTTTTATTCTTTACCTTTCTCATAGAGGACAAGGTCACCTGAATGTGGTGTATTAACACCAGATTTGGGTTACAGTACTGAACTTCATATGCACCCCTCAAATTTCATCAATATAAGTCATATATTTAACTTCAGAAATGCGGGGCTTTGCCGGATATTATTATATAACAAGAGGATGAAGAACCAGTTCTTAAACAATATATATCACTTAATTCAAAGGGGAGACATTATGAAGCATACATGTATATTGTACAATATATCAAAACAAATTTTTTATTAAACAGAATAACAACCCCTCTAGAACTTGACTTATAAGAGCTAGAACAACATCCAAAACCTCATTCTGATCTGACAATATTTTCAATGTGTTTAGTAAAATGATTGTCTTGAAGATAGCATATATTGTACTGTTTACTTTTAAAAAAATATTCCCTAAGCCTGGACAGTTTGCAGAAATTATTTTGATACCTTCTACATATTCTGGTCAAATTCGGTTACATTCCATGTAGAACTCTATAACAAGTAGCGATATAAATAATTTACCTCTATTTCCCCTATTGGGCCCCGCCCCTCCTGCCCCACGGGGGTCAGAGCCAAAAGTTATACAAACTCTGTTCCCCTTCCACACAGGATGTTTGTGGTCGAATATGGTTATAATCTATGCAGAACTCTATGACATGTAGCGATTTAAAGATATTCTCTATTGGGCCCTGCCCCCCCCCCCCCCCCCCCCCCCGGGCGTCAAAGCAAAAAATTATACAAACTCTGTTCCCCTTTCCCAGATGATGTTTCTGGCTAAATTTGGTTAGAATCCATGCAGAACTATATGAATAGTAGTGATTTAAAGGATTTACCTCTATTGGGCCCCGCCCCTCCTGCTCTCGGGGGTCAGAGCCAAAATTTATACAAACTCTGTTCCCCTCTCGCAAGGATGTGTCTGGCCATATTTGGTAACAATCAATGCAGAACTAGTAGCGATTTAAAGGAAATGTTGACAGACGGACGACGGACGCCGCGCCATGACATAAGCTCACCGGCCCTTTGGGCCGGATGAGCTAAAAATGATATAAGGATGCAATCTGTAATAAGTAAATGTATGTAAATCAATATTGTTTTACCAGAAAATATTTACGTATAAGTATTGTTCCTTCACATTGTAAATACACATATGATTGTAAGAACATATTTTCAAATGTCACAAGGAAACATAATTCGTGTATATTTTAACATATTGAAAATTATATTCCTAGGTGATCAATATAGTGTATGGGAAAACACACACGCTGCCTGAGTATACATAGATCAATGTAGCATAGAGAAAATAATTCTTAACATATATACAAGTGTTAGAAACTTGGTTATAAAAACACTATTAAATTATTACTCAGTCTGTTCTAAGATCACCAATAATCAACCCAACTTGTAAAGGAAATACTTGTCTCCTCTTATTCAAAGGATGAACATACTAAACTTCCATAATAGCATTATTCTCTTGATTAAATATAACATTTAAAATTGGGAAGTAATGTTGTATATCATTTAAGCATGCATAATCAATACAGAGACGGTAGGAATCTGTAAAATAATTTAATATATTTACATTTTTGCCACAGCAACTCCCATAACTCTAATGATAATCGTGATCTATAAACGGATGTGAGTTTTGTTTACCGACACCATGTTAGTCCGTGCGGGAAAATTGATATTGTAGTTGAATGAACCAGTTTGGTACTGAAACTATAAAAAAATCTTTTAAATGTCAGGATAATTGAAAGTAAACTAAAAAGCTATTGAAAAACACTAATTTTTTTTGTCTTTTCGATTTTTTATTTGGACTATTTTTATATCGCTGAAGCGGGAAATTCAATTGTTCACTTGCTTCTAAATCATGTTTTACTTTGAACTAGAAAGCAAAATGTAAATATAACAACTAAAGAATTGTTAAATTGCATTTATTGGAGACATAAATGCAATTTTGGGGGCAGATACATATTCATAACGCCCTAACAGGCGCTATTCTATTTATCTGCCACCCAGATTGCATTTATATCTCCAATAAATCCAATCTAACAATCCTTTAATTGTTAAAGCGAATAGTCGGGCAAGTGACTGTAAAATCGGTAAAAATGGTATTAATATATCCGGTATAATTTCTTATGAATTAGAAAAATAAAACTTTCCGTCAAAATCGCTGTACATGCGAAGAAAATAATAATATCTATGGGAATCCTAAAAGTTCTCCCGACCGGCTATGAGTGCAGTTCAATCTTAACGCATGCGCAACATCCACCACTCTCCGTAGTAAACAAAACATGGCTACCGTAGTTTTGAACCAAAAGGTTTCCGCCAAAACAACCAACTGACTCACCTAAAATGCGAAAGGAAAGGCAATGGAGCAGCGACAATCCCAACAAATGACTCGGTAAACATTACGACGCATGGAGAGTGTTAATACAACTTGTTATAGTGAAGAGAACAGTTCAAACGAGCACGCGGCTCCGGACCGCTACTGTCATACCTAAGCCTACTACCCGGTACTCCCTGCTCAGCTGATAGTGAGTGAGTCTTCGTATTTTGATCATTATGTAAATAGTCCCTAGCAGTATTTTTTTCATAAATGAGTGGTCACATATGGTCACATGTTTCATTCCTGTTCCCCAATCGCGTAAAACGTAACCCTGGGGTAAATAGCGGTTCTTTCGTGGGGCCTCTTTAGGGGTAATGAATGCCCTGTATATTTATAAAATGTACCGTTGTAATGCATGTACAGTTAGAATGTAACCGCTAGTGCATTATCAAGCTAAGATTTGTTTCAATTAATCTATAATATTATGCTACTG
>SAYR01072125.1:295863-331946 GCA_004382745.1 Argopecten irradians irradians
TACTGAAATTTACAAGCAGCTTCACAAATTACATATCTACAGTAAGACTGACAGTACAGGGTACATACCAACAATTACTGAAGTTAGTTTTGTTCAATTGCAGCACAGTAATGAGTTATAGGCTTGCAAAATATCACTGGTTAAAGCCTTTACATGAACCTTAACAAAAAATATCTTTTCTACCATAACCCAAAACTGCTGCTTATCCGACTCTTTTCCTATTTGTCGTGGATGTCGCCAAGGTGACCCTATATCGCCCTATCTGTTTCTACTTGTCGCAGAAATCCTAGCTATTATGGTAACAATATAACAGAAATATTAGTGGTATAGTGATAAGGGGGACCATAAACTCTCGCAGTTCGCAGACGATACATCATTCATTTTAGATGGATCTCAGATATCATTTGATGAAGCTCTGTGTACACTAGACCGTTTTGAACAGATATCAGGCTTAAGGATAAACCAGGAAAAACAAATGTTATTTGGATTGAAAGTAAAAAGTTCAGTAGAGACGTCTATCATCACAGATGGAAGCTAACATGGGGAAAGACAAAATTTACTCTTTTGGGGCTTGAATTCTCAATAAATCTGGATGAAACGGTTGATATAAATTACAATAAAGCAATAAATACAATAAATAAAAATATGGCGCAGTGGTCTATATGGAATATTTGGAATGTCCATCTGGATCATATCAAGTGCAATTCACCTCCAACTGTACCTCCGTATGGCCATCTCATGCGCCATTTAATGCTATATTAACCCTACCCTAACCCATCTGCGCATCATGGGTGGTATGTAGACGGACTACAAGACAACTTTGATTGGTTGAAGATTGGTTAATAAAGTTGCATTGTGCTCTCTGACAGACGTATTTTTAATTATCATATGGTGAAGTAAAATGTATTTTTTCTTTTGTTTCAGATGTTTATTGTTATGAATTTATCATATGTGGCGACTCAAGTGCATTTCAATGGAAGCGTATATTTGGAATGTCCGTCTGGATCATATCAAGTGCAATTCACCTCCAACTGTACCTCCGTATGTCCATCTCATACGCCATTTAATGTATTATATTGGTGTTTGGACTTCTGTCCCATTGGTAATGGGTATCCAGAATGCACTCATGACATTCCTCGTGTGACGTCAGAGCGGCTAATAAGGAAGCCAATCTTTCGATGTCGGAAAGGCTTTTGCCCCAATGAAAGACCGTTTTGTTTTGACTATCAGTGTTTATTAGAATGTCCAACTGGAACTATTAATGATGACACGTTGTGTGTCTCGCATTGTTCAAATTCAAAAGCACTTGTTTTCAATAATTCGTGTGTCACCGATTGTCCCTCGAATAAGCCGTTCAACGAAAGTGGTGTCTGTGTTTCGGAATGTTCAAATATTAATGTTCGTAACAATAAAACATGTGTCCGCGTCTGCCCGACTGATATGTTCCGATATAATAAAACATGTCGAGCAGTCTGCCCAAAAGAAGCCTCTTTCATCGTTGAGGCTTTTGATACCAAATTCTGCTTAAACTCGTGTCCAGATATCACTTTCCTCGACGGATATATTTGCAAGGCTGCATGTCCTAAAGGATTGGAGTTCCTTTGGAACAGAACATGTATGGAATCATGCCCAGACGTTGCGCCGCTTGTATATGTCATGAAACGAAGATTCCCATTCGGTATTCTAATATGCATTGCTAGTTGCCCTGGCGACATGTTTTCCGATGGTATTACGTGTGTGCATACCTGCGACAAGCGTATGTATGTGTTTAATGCATCCTGTGTTTACAACTGCCCTTCTGATCACAAGCTGTTAGAAGGCAGTGCACCACCCTACACGTGCATGGAACAATGTCGTCCACACCAAAAGTTGTACCACAACCACTGCGTGGAGAAATGTCCTGACGGCATGCTATTGTCAAACAGTTCCTGTTTGTCTAAGTGTCCTAAAGAAAATTCAACTATATACAACGGTACATGTGTCTCTAAATGTCCAATAAATCTTGTTGATGACTCTGGAGTATGCATGGAACATTGTGTTGATAGTGAATATGTGTTGAATCAAGTGTGTGTTGCGTCATGTCCGCTAAAATATGTAGTTAAGTTTAGATCTTGGCAACCATATACTAAGTTCTGTGTAACATCATGTGATACTAATATTGGGCCTGACTGGTATAGATACGAATGCAGATGTGCGGGGAGCCTGTTACTCTTTAATAATACATGCGTGACAAAATGTCCATCGCTTTATCCGATTGTTTATAATGGTAAGTGCCTAGTCGAATGTCCGGATGGTTTTGTTGCTTACAATGGTAAATGTCAGAGTTCGTGTCCGAAAAATTCTTCATACGTCATCAACAATAACGTATGTGCGGAAATGTGTCCGTCATCGCATCAGTACTTTGCGACATTACAGATGTGGGATACCTACAAAATGACATTTGTGTCTAGTTCCTGTCTAGATAAATGTGCTGAACAAAACTTCGCGGAAATTTCATATAACATGGATTGTATCGACACCTGTCCGGACAAAACTGTTATATTTGGAGTGCCAAGGTGTATCCATAATTGTTCATCAGATGAATCGATATATCGAAGGACTTTTTATTCTCATTATCATATTTACATATGTGTTAAAGAGTGTCCAGATACAAGTTTCAAATGGAAAAATCATTGCTACGATCAATGTCCATCCTATTTACCAAGCTACCAACCGAACCGCACATGTGTAGAGGAATGTCCAAAAGATACTTTTCACGTCCGAAATACATGCAATAAAACTTGTAATGGATATATATTCAATCGTACCGAATGTGTTTATTTCTGTCCAAGGAATGCGCCGTTCGTATTAGGTCAAAACTGTGTTTCAAAATGTCCAGTATCACACGTATTGAATCAACAGGATGGACGCTGTGTGGAAACATGCCTTCCTAACGTTAAATTAAACCGCACCTGTTACAGAACGTGTCCAGATAGTAGTCCGTTTGTGCTGAACAATACGTGTGTGAAGGAATGTCCAAAAACTTTCAATTTGACAGCACCCTCTCCACAAGGTTTCATTTGTGTGAATGAATGTAAACCTCCATTGGTCCGGGATGGTAACAGATGTACTGTGACATGTGGACAGAAGCTAGTTGTGAACAATGTATGTGAGAATACAACAGAATGTTCCAATAGTTTTAGATTTGTAGAGAATTCTACACGTGGACAGATGTGCAGAAAAAATTGTACGGAAAAAGAGTTTATTTTTGAAGAAGTGTGGTGCGTAAACAAGTGTCCAAATTTTGCTCTGGGGCAACGATGTCTAGACCACTGTCCATCATCTCATCCATACACATTTAATGAGAAATATGCTAAAGAAAAAGACTCCACGCGATGCTATTCAAACTGTCCCACTATTACATTCGGGGCATTTTGTGTTGATAGCTGTCCAGAATCGCACCGTGCCGTAGAGTCGACGAGAACCTGCGAGAAGACATGTCCAGCGTCCGATCCCATTAAAACTGACTCAATGTGTCTACAACATTGTTCAATCACCGAGAGCTTCTCTAAATCAGAACAGAAGTGTATCAAAATGTCCCCTGGCCTTGTTGCTGCCATTGTGGTGACATGTGTGATTGCTGTACTCAGTATAATTGGAGTCTTCTTCATGTGTAAAACACCAACTATATCCCGTAACCCAGTAAGTAAAGGCATTATAACGTATATCTCTGCTACATTTCATTAATTCAAATGTCCAAGTGGCATTTAACTATCAGTGCTCAACTTTCCTTCCATAGACATGTACTTTGAAATTATTTTTTGGATTTAGGAGGGTTCAGATCTAAATAAAGCTGTAATAATTATTTCTTTTCGTAAAGTTAATGAAGTCAGTGTTTATCAAATGTGATATATTTAGTAGTCAGATTAATTTCAGTTATCCGATGTATTATTGCAGAGTAACGGCCCAGACGCTGCGGCAATGACAGACGAATCAGAGGAGCTATTCAGACATACCGGCAACAAGGGGAGACAAAACAACTCCGTAAAGTATGAATGTGCAACATCAACAATACATTTTGAGGGAGATTTATCACAACATGAGCGCGGTAGTGACGCAGACCTGGAGCTCAATGATTGTTTAGTGTAAACAATATAATTCAATGCAAGAAGGAGACTGAATCAGTTGCAGGTCTGTATAGCAGAGACTAGTCACAATAAAGTTTTTTTTAATAATGTATAATGATAGGAACGATTCCATTGATATGAAAAAAATGTGAAATAATTACAAAAAATGCTCTAACAGCAAAATATAATGCGCCATCTTAGTAATACAATTAATGCCCAATGATTGCGTGATGTTGATTAATTGTTAATAATTATTATCTGTAAATATGTGTATCGGTATGACTGTACTACATTACTTTGTTATTTTGTCATCTGACTCAAAAGGGTAATCGTGCTTCGTCCGTCGTCAGTAAACTTTTCATAATTTAAATTTCTTCCTAAGTTCCACCTGGTATATTGAGCTGAAACTCGCCTGATACATGGTCCTGATATGGTCTCGACCAAGAGTTGTTGTATTTGGGTCGATCCGAAATCCAAGATGACTGTCACAGCCGCCATCTCGCAATCACATTTCGAACTTTTTTTTAAAAGACGGTCAAAATATTGAAAAAAAATCGAACAATAGTGTCAAATCTAATTAATTTCCTATACGACGACTGTTACCAAAATTGTCAGATGACAACTTTGATCTCTTTTTTTTATATTTTATTTTTTGGCTGTACTTGACAAACTTGTTGTGCGATATATCATATTGTTCTGTGTTCTTCTTCATAACCGCTGGTCGGGATTTCACAAAATCTGGCTTGTAGCATCCTTAAGGGGTACTGACAATCTGACTAAAATACAGATCCTTATACTCACTTCGTTCAATAGAAGTGTCCAAAGCAGGGAAAATAAGGATCTGTATTTTAATCAGATTAGGGGTACTGACTGAAAATTGTACAAATGGCCGGGCTGGCCCCCTAGGGCCTGAGGGGCGGGGCAAAAGGGGTCAATTTGGCTATTTCCACATAAACGACTTCTTCTCTGAAACTAAGAACGGGATTACACTTATATTAACGTTCCTGCAGGCTGGGCGTAAGAATTGTACCGGCTCCCCTTCTTGACTGATATCGTAAAAGGCAACTAAATTAAAGATTTTTTCTTCCTTACTTCGTTGACATCATCTCAATTTTGGCCTTTGATTGATCACTCACCCTTGTGAGGAATGCTTTAGGTTTTTGCAGTATATTCATGTTGTGTCTTCTTGAATAATGGACCTTTTGCCCTTTTTATAGTGCTATATCACTGAAGCATGCCGCCGAAGACACCAAGCAAAACTCCCCAACCGGTCACATTATACTGACAACGGGCGAACCAGTCGTCCCACACCCTGTTTGCTGACCGCTAAGCAGGTGCAAAAACTACCACTTGTATAGATGACGGTGTATCTCGGCCAGGAGACAGAACCCAGAGCCTTCCTCACAGGGGCGAACGCTCAACTGAAGACCAAAAGTGAGGCGGTATCAAGGGAGGCATTAGGAAACATCGTCAGTAGTAAGAAGAGAAAAGATAAGATCCTAAATTTAGTCGCCATTTACGATCATGCAATAGGGGTAGCAGGTACAATTCTAACGCCCTACCTGCAGGGCCACAGCTAAATCGCACCGGTAGAACTTGAAAAGAAGTTCAAAACGTGAAAAGTTAACTCACTGTGCGAGGCGGACGACGACGGACGAAATATGACGACTAAAAATGCACAAATTATATAAAAGGATTGCCAAAAACCAAAACAAAGGAATTTATTTCAATATGGAAAGACTTCCAACAACGTTTTAACGTTTGAAACCATATATAAAGGAATAAATCTATCTTCTACAAAATATACATATGTATATAGACATGTATATAGATCTGCGCTAGTAAGATATGTATTAAAAACATAGATGAATCATTATAGAAATATATATCAATTATTTACAAATCTTTACTTTAACAAATTATATGTGTTATATGATATGCTATACTAATAATAAATGAAATATTGTATGAATGCTATATAGATGATAATATAGATGATATGATATTTACATAGACTCCAAGTGTTTTTTCACTAGATCAGTAATACTATATAAACATATGGTGATACCATCACATGCTAAAAAACTACATTTACATGCTGATATGCCTTTTACAAGTGTTAAATTTCAATTTTGTCTATAATATGAGATTAATGTGATGAGTCATATTGTGTAAGGTTTGTAGTGAGTAGCCTCCCCTCCTTGAGTGGGGACATTTTGTTCGTAATTTTGGAAGCTGACCTCAAGGGCCCAACCTTGGCAGCCTTCAGATGTGCATTATATCTGGGGTATTAAATGTTGTTCTTTCTTTTAAAAAGTACAACATTAAGGAAATTTATGTAAACTTATCAATTGAAAGTTGTTTTCCTAAAAATTTATACAATTTGTCCTCCTTTGTATACAAAACATTTTTGTATAGCATATCTTGCTCTATTAGTATTTCCCACATGAAAAAAGAGCATGGTGCTGGATTTTGAAAAAGGCACCTTGATCGAGATAAATAACCATCATTATTATATTAAAAATATTCTGATATCGACGACTTCCATTACAAGATAAAAATCTTCAAAAATTGTCTTGATTGTTTAGTTCTAGTTCAACTTGATACAATTTATGCTTTAAACTCTCTTGAGTTGCTTATCACCTATTCAATCCTTGAGGGAATAACCAGGGTTAATTCTGGGTAAAAAATGGAATTATGAATTAAAATAATGAACTTAAATTTACATCACAGCAGAAGCAGTAAAGTATGAATATACAGTTAACTGTTACAGTAGCATTCAAAATGTAATTTATTCTGACAGAGAACAAAGTAAATATCTTTTGCATTTGATTGATTTAAATTAAGAAAAAAATAAAATGGATATTCCTAATAGCATATAATATGCAGCTGACTCTAAGATATCTTCATGCAAAATTGTTTGGCCGTAAAACAGCCCAAAAAGATACCCCTCCTTTCGAGGCGACCTGCCCCTTATCCACAAAAAGTTGAAGGCTGGTGAGGTGTATCTGATGATGCATCATATCCGTCATTAACCACAATAACTGTTACAACACTTTTAATTACATATGAGTAATTTGTAGTAAATCAATTATATATTCCTGAATATGTCTTGTGACGCGTGTTGAAATTTATAAATTGTTAAGTCACCAATGGTCGTAAAAGTGAAATAATTAATGAATTCCAAATTTTTCTGGAAGATGTCCTGTAACTCATGTTGATTTTTGTTTAATTTATGATCGTAAAAGTATATTTCATTTCATTGCAAATTAAAACACCTCAGTTATATTAACACTAGTTTTCCCGTCCACCCAACGTGTGTCTTGTGTCTTAAGTGCCTTCTATAAACTATGTGTTTTCTGACAATCCATTACGTACGACGTCCATCCGACAGGTTTCGTGATTCCCTACGACTTCCATCACACAGGTTTCGTCGCTTCTCTCGACCTCCATACGACACGTTTCTTCGCTTCCTACGACTTTCATCAGACAAGTTTCTTCGCTACCTAGGACTTCCATCCGACAGGTCTCTTCACTACCTAGGACTTCCACCTGACAAGTGTCTTCGCTTTCATTCTGTTCCGTTTCTTTCTCCTATAAAGCCAAATGTTAAAGAAGGATATTACTGTAAAAACAAGATTTGAATAATCTTCTTCTGTTTTACCTACAAACGCTGAATAGTGTTACACAGAAAATGAAAATTAACAAGAGGCCCATGGGCCATAACGGTCACCTGATAATTGATACAAATTAGCTATGCCATTAACTAGCCAAGTGATGTCTTTTATTCATGAAATAGGAACATACATCTTATAGGTCTACATTCAAAGTTTCATCAAGCTTGGTGCATATAGTTGATAGTAGACTAAAGGTTACACCCTTGTGCACACAGAGTGCACTACGTTTAGACTACAGGTAGACACGGAGTGCACGAGGTTTAGACTACAGGTAGACACGGAGTGCACAAGATTTAAACTACAGGTAGACACGGAGTGCACAAGATTTAGACTACAGGTAGACACGGAGTGCACTACGTATGAACACGGTGTCCACTACAGGTGGACATCGTGTCCAGGTACATTCAGACAGACTAGTTACAGCTAGGGATCGGGGGAAGAATACATCCTTCACTTTGAAATAATACATAATCATATTTTTTAGTATTTGTTAATTATAACATCTACAATTTAGTGTACATTATATATAATAATATACGTTATCATTCTTAGTAAATACATCTCTGTTCATAAATAAGACCTTTTCACTGCAAAAGTAACAAAGATTAATTTATATTCATTAAGTATATGTGACTGTCTGTTTAATTTTATCTAATAATATAAGCTTCCATTTCATATCTTGAATATATTACGTTTTCGAAAGTCAATATTTTATGGAATAATTTAATTAAATATATATATCATTTACATGAAATACAAGCATTTTCACCAGTCAAAAATAACTTTGAATTGCAGCCAAAACCAGTCCTGTTGTGCTTTTGAGACACTTTTTATTTTATAATAAGCTTTCAGTAATACAGTCATATACCTTGTAATACATAGCTTTTAAATAAAAAGATTTGATTCATATCAATCAGTTATCTAGCGATACCCTTGCAAATCGTCTTTCATTAAAATATATACACTTGTATATTATTTTTCTTTGCTGTTTTAGGTTCTAAAAGTAGTGTACGCTTAAGTATTCCTTATTAAAACTGATTGCTTATAAAAGATCTTGCAGAATTAAACCCACTTCAAACTACATGTATGTGGCGTCTTCCACTTATTGCAGGCTAGTACCCAATTCAGCTTTTTAAATTTTTTTTTCTTACCGGTAAACACAATATGTTGATGATCCCAACCCCGCAAGTTATCTTGACCGTTTATTGGGTCATGGTCCAATAATTATAACTTGTCAAACATACAGGTAAGCCACAGTATCCATGTACCTCAAGGTGACCATCGATAGATGGCCAGAGGGCAGAATGGTTGCCTTCTGTATTTCATGGCTTTACGAGAATGGGGGCGGTACCTTTGTAGGAAGTTTGTTAAGACAAACAAATACTTTGCCGTTTAAAGAGCATATTTATATATATAGGTATATGAATTTGATACACATAAATACCATTCTTATTAGATACATGTACATGCATGTTGGGGAGCCTGAGTACTCTGTTTGCTCTTCAAAACCACAAATAAATCTTTCGGAGCCTGAGTAAACATGTACACCGTATCCTGGGGAGTGGGGGTAGATTGGGATGAGGTAAAAAATAGTCAGTGATGCTGATTACACCTCAATTATATTATCATGACATGTACAGGCCACAGGGACTTGGCACGAAAAATTTTAACCAATTTAGTATACATATATATATATTATAGTATCAAGGGTATGAAATCGGCGGTCGATAAAAACGGACCTATTTTTTTAAACCGTGATTATTTTAATAAATGGGTTCTATACAACATTGACGGATATCTTACCTTAAAGAGAAATAATTTATCTTTCCATTGAGTGCTTGATGAACAAAATTGGCCAAGTATTGACGAAGTTATGGCTTGATGAATCGGGAAATTTACGAAAAATATGCTAGGTAGACATTTCCGTCCGGTCGAAATGTCGTAAATAAGTTATATTTGAATCAAGCTTATTTTCAAACTTGTTCGAAATATTTCCAATGTATACAAAGTTTCATTAAGTTCAGTGTCCAAGATTTTCCAATTTTAGTCTAAATACAATGTTTTCTAAAGCTGATTGCATATTTATTCAAGTTATCGTATTCAAAAGGTCCAATAATAATTCTTAGTGCAAAGGACAATAACTCCGTAAATTATCGTCGAATCAGGCTGATTTTCAAACTCGTCAGATATATTTCTAATGTTAGTCTCAACACAAAATTTCATTAAGCTCGGTTTATATCTACTCAAGTTAACGTGTTCACAAGAATCATTAATTATTATTGCAACGGGCAATAACTCCGTAAGTAACTATTGAATCAGGCAGATTTTCGAACTCGTTCAAGATCTTACCAAAAGCTCGGTGCATATTTATTCAAGGTATCGCGTTCACATGGTCCAACAATAAATATTAGTGCAAAGGGCAATAATCCTTAAATCGCTGCCGAATCAAGCTGAATTTCGAACTAGTCCGAGATCTTTCCAATGATAGTCTACATATATATATACAAAGTTTCATTAAAGCCCAATTATGTCTTGGGGTGAAAAATTATCGTCATAAAATACCAAACTTTGCTGAATAGTAGAGCATATATCCATATAAAAGTATCCGCTAATAAAAAATGACCAACATTTCCATGTTTTTCAAAAACAAGAGAAAACCCCTCTTCGGAGAGGGGGAAATCCGTAGTTCCGCCCCACGGCCAAAACAATCTAGAACGCATGCGTAGGCACATAAAAAGTGAATTTCCCTAACAAACGTCAACATCATGCGTGTCAGCGAACACACATGGGTCCGTTCCAGAACGTAGTGAAGAGCGAGACCAATTTTTCAAACAACGATAATTTAGCGGCCAAGTTGTTACTGCACGTTACGAACCCACGCATTCCACGCGTGAACCTACAAATACGTGTTGTATATGTTTGTATTTACATGTAGTTTCTATATAAAACTAGACTAAAACTATTCAAAAAGTTTTTGTTCTTGAATGGAAAGCAAGCAATATATTTGCTGATCTTATGTATTTGGTAGATTTATAGATGCATATAGGGCCTAATCTAGCTTTATTGAAATGTACATCGAAACCGAACACACGTTTGTGTTACCTTATGAGGCCTCCCATGGGGTGGTTCGACAAAACTCGTTAAACAAATGAAAGTAAACACAAATACGCCATGTCGTTACCTGCTATATAGATATTACACTTTGTTTCTTTTTATAATAATACAGCGATGTATACATCGAAGACCGAACATAAACTTAGACCAAGTATGTTTGAGACAACAAGGATATCGGCATTATCGGATATATCCATGACAAGTGATCATGATCATATTACTACATGCAGAAAAATATATACATAATATATGTTTATGCTACATGTTAGGATACATGTATATGAACTACAGGTGTTTGGCTCTATAGACATTTTTCTCTCTTTATATATATGTAATACTGTGTCAATATATAAAAGAGAAAAATGTCTATAGAGCCAAACACCTGTGCATGAACCACATGTAGGCCTATGTGATTCATATCATCTCATAATTCATTGCATGTACGAGGCAGGAAAAGGAATGCATGTACAAAATGTAGAATAGTTTGGTTTGATTGGATAGTACCAAGAAATGGAGTATAAAAGCAGTACGTTAATGATTTCTATACAGTTCATCAAGTGAAGAAGATCTGGTGGAAAAGTAAGCTAAAGAAACCCTGGATCAGTCCTTCGTTAAAAGAAGAGAAAATGGGGAAAATATCCGTTTAAATAAGACTGGTAAAGTCCCAGCAGGCATCACGAACTTATTTTTTCTTACAAATTTTATTTAGCGCATAATCTTTTAGACTTGCTCCATAAATGGAACTTTTTCTATGAAAAGAAATGGGCTGAATGCTAATAAACATAATTCACGTTCAGCGTAAAATGGAATGCACACTCGTGAAATTAGAGAAATTTCAGTTTCAATTCCCTTTTCCTTTTTACTACGTACATGTACGTGTATACGAATTACGTACTGACGGCAAATGATAGTCGACCAGGTAGCATCAAGTGTCAAAATAATATATGTTGTGTCTTTTTTAAGATGAAACTTCAATAGTCTGACAATATTTATATCCCCTTAGTTCACTCTAATACTGACGTTTGTACTAATATAAATGCGAGTCTTTGATTAGTTTAATTCGTTCCGCGTACATAAAATTGTAGACCTATATATAAAAATGCCCATACGATAATTAAGACTCATGCACCTGGTAATCAATACTTACTCTGATGAAATGTATGATGATCCTTTTCTAACCACACGAAACGTAATCGAGGAACATTTAATCAGTTAATTATACAGAAATGAAAATCTCGACAGGTATCGGTATATAGCCCCGCTCCCCGCCCCCCCCCCCCGGTTGGAATATATACCAGAAAATGTTTACATGTATATATAATTGATAAAAAAATAAAAGAGGTAATAGCAACGGTATATATGTCAATTAAGTGCTGGGTCCTAACAGACAAACTGTTGAGTACATGAATACTGAGTATATAGATATACGTAGAATGGCTTTTCAAAATATATATGTAGATTTTCTTGTTATAATTTTGCAACTACCATCGGTGATTTTGACATCTCTCTTTTTCGCATCGTTTTACGACATGAAACTAGTCTATATATACCAAGTAAAGCGATAGCCAGTAGACACGAGAACTCGCTTAATTCGAACACTCGGATAACTCGAAGTTTTATCTCGATCCCTTCGAGTTCGTATTAACCGAGTTCCACTGTATATAGATGTACTCTGTAATATACGATATGTATACATAGATTTACAAATAACGTATATATACATGCAGTAACCGTGTTGATCATGAGCAAAGTTATATAATACAGACATGTCTCAACATACACATTGATGTATCTCTACTAGCGCCGATTCCAGTGATCTTTCATCTACATGTACTATCACATATTTCATAGACATAAGAATATCGTTATAAAACACCCAAATAAGAAATAGAAAGCAGTTATAATATATGTATATAGTAAGCTATTAGTCCACCTCTTTACGTATGTTCTAAGTATTTAGATATTCTGTGCTCTCCTAACTCTCAAATTATGAATAGATTAGTAGTATCATGATATTTATTTATATATAGTTTGGGACAAATACTGTATTTATCTCAAACTATTACACGAGAGGAAGGTTAAAATCAGCCGATCATTACCAAAATTGACACGGCCATGTGTTTATAATTGTACGATAAAATACCCCATATTGTGCCCCATGTATGCATTTCACTATTTACATCCAGTATTTTTCGATGAATACGTATTTTGTATTAAGCTTTATATAAACTATATGTAACCTTTGACAGGACACATTTATAATCTGTGAAATCTAATATGTATCATATACTTAAACAATTATAGAACATTGTATTGCGCACCGTTTGCTCAAAACTGCACTCTCTCTCGGCCACGCTTGTTTTGTTTACTATCCGGGTATCGGACATACACGTATACACGAGGTATTTTTAACTATGCAAATCAACCCATTCTATTTTAAGAATTCTTTACTAATTGATTATGGCATAATTATTTTCATTGGAAGGAAACCAAATGAAGAACCTTTCATAAGGGATGTTAATGTATATTATAGCAAAGTTTGGTGAAAGCATAATGGGACTTTAAGTTAGGTTTACATATACTCAAGTTATTGCGTTACCGGGAAATGTTAACGGACGTCGCACGACGAACGACGACAGACAAAAGACTATGGTCAGGTGACCTAAAAACTCCTTTATCGTTATCACGCGAAAATCATCTTTATATTTCAAGAAATGTATCTACGACTGATCAGTGCTGTTTAAAGCACTCGATCCCAAAAGATCAACATATTGAACCATTAGTGTTTATAGTTGTTTTTTTAGTAAAAAGGAATACATTTCTACTAAATCAATATAACAAAATAAAGCTCGACCAATAATAAGCATGAAAGGAGTTAAAATTAAGCTTACGTTTTGTATAAGGGATAATATGTCTTCAAGTTTGTATCAAAGGTCTATATTAAGGGTCATTACTGTTTTTTTCGTTTGAATATTTTTATTGCCTCAATAACATATATAACATATATGTTTAAGTGATGCTTTTTATGAAAACATGCCTATCAATATAAAAATATATGTAAACAATTATAAAAATTTCATTCAAAGATGAGTGTGACACTTCCCCATTTCTGCCGGATCTTATATGCTGCACTTTGAGTTAGCATATAGGTCGAATATTGATCAATATTTCTATAATTTCTTATATAATTCGTAACGTTACCGTACTGTCGCATCAAAGTTAGTATTTTTTATAATATGATATGTAATATATACATATTTATACCTGTCATTTGAACATTATTAAACAAGCCAAATAGGAAATAACAGGATTTCTATCTAATACAACATTATATTTAAGGTGCACTGACTATATAAGACCTGTCCAGAGTGACTGATTATGTGGACAGAAAGCTCCACTACAGAAACAATATTTTTGATGTCCCAATAATTTTCGTTTTTAAAGTACAGAATTCGTGAAAACAAAAGTTATTCTAAATTGTAAACTTTATAATTTTGTGTCTTTTGTCTCATCAAATGGAAGAGTGTGTATTATATCCCACTGATCTTGATTAAGGTTAATATTTAAAATAGTATGCAACCTCTCGTGAGATTTGTTGTGGATAGACAATCACTGTGGACAATAATTTAATATCTAGAGGGTTTTTCAATATTTCAATTGTTCTGTTATTTTGTAAGACATGATCAATATTTTCCCCGTAATTCCTAATAATTCTCTTCCAGTATTGCACTTATAATACTATTGTAGTTTTAAAAAAATGGTTTATCCCATAACTATGCATGTTTCACAATGGAAAACCCATGTGATAAATTCCATAACAGTTGGTTATCATTTATGTTTACACACTCCAGTGTGTAAACACCTACGGCGACTCTGATTGGTCCAATATGCTCTATGTCATCAATTAATAACTTTTTTTCCAATCTGCATAATTATTATGGTATAAGCACTTCTTTATCCAAGTAGGTTTTAAAGATTTACAATAAGAAAAAAATCCACCATTTAAAACCACCATCTTTAAAATCACTAACTAAGATGAATTTCGTTTGAGCTTATCAATTTTACTATTTCATATAAAATTAAACAAGAAGCCCATGGGTCTTTAAGGTCTCCTGAGTTCGAATATAGAATGAAAAAAAGACATATAAACACTATATACTGGTGCTTGAAGTCGCTCAGTGATTTTATAGATTTGACTTTTTAATATATGAAGAGTATTTGCTGCCATCAAACCTGAGAATTCAGAAGATTCTTTTAAATTTTAGTCTTTTTGACCCTATTTGGGCCCGCCCCTCTAGTCCCCCAGGGGGTCAGCGAGGACTGATATGGATGTTAAAATGCTATATCTCAGGCTAATGAAAATTGAGCAAATAATGTTCATAAATGTGTTTTTCCTATATATTAAGCTAAAGAACCCCCTAGGGGTATATGTGAGACCACACCTTCACAATTTTTATAAAACACCTTAAGACCTTCCCATCTAAGAAAGGTATTTGATTCTACCGTTTCCAGAATTTTAGAAGGCGATTTTTCAAGTTTTAGCCTATTTGACCCATTTTTCGCCACATCCTCTACCCCCAGGGGGTCGGCCACGACCAATATGAATATGATGTTAAAATACTATCTCAGGCTAATACTTCTAACCAAAAACTATGAAAATTGAGCAGACAATGAACTATAGTAAATTTGACCCCTCTCAGGGTGAAAACGTGAGACCCAAGGGCCATAAAGAAGAAGATTTTTGAAGTTTTAGCTAATTTGACCCATTTTGGCCCCGCCCCTAAGGCCCCTGGGGGTCAGTCATGGAAAATTTGTTAATATGGTTCTATGGCCATTTTATAGTGATAATTCTGACAACGTTTGACAAATTTCCTATTATAAATGACCAAATAATGCTCAAACATGTGTTTTCCCTATATAACCTATAGTAAATTTGACCACCCAGGGGGAAACGTGAGACCCCAGGGCCATATAGTTCACAAATTTTGTAAAGGACCTGAAGACCTTTCCATCAATGAAAAGTATTCGATTCTACATTTCCAGAATTTCAGAAGAAGATTTTTGAAGTTTTAGTCTATTTGACCCCTTTTGACACCGCCCCTAAGGCCCCTGGGGGTCAGTCATGGAAAAGGAGGGTATCACATTGGACAAAATCACAAAATCATATAATGCATGAAGATACATTAGGATCAGCTGCATATTGTATGCTATTCAGAATATCCGATTTTTTTTCCGCTCATGGTAATATCAGAGGTCGAAGGTCAAAGGGTGACATTCACATTTTCATTATACAAGTCCTAATAAATTAAAAACTGGAATATGGATAACATTTTTTGCAGGTTTTGCCTGTAAATATTGGGTTTGTGAAGTTCAGTTCAGAAAACTGATGAACAATTAAAAAAGTAGGTCACAGTGACCTAGTTAAGCATTTATTCTATTTTAGCGGTAAAAACTTTAATATTTTTGATGAAAACTAGGATTTTTCCAAGATTTGATAGCTTGAAATTGATGTTTGATACTGCATAAGGATCATGACATGATGTGCTGGAGATGATTACATCCTAGGCAGGGAGTGGGACGACTGGTTCGCCCGTTGTCAGTATAATGTGACCGGGTGGGGTGTGTTGCTTGGTGTCTTCGGCGGCATGCTTCAGTGATATAGAACTATAAAAAGGGCAACTGTTCCACTATACAAGAACATACCGCAATCTCCCAAAACACGCACCTCGCACTCGCTACACAATGCATACATACTTCCTTACATGGCCATGGATGTTAATAGGACATTAAATAACTAAACAAACAAACGATCAAACCTATACGGTCAGATGACCTAAAAAAATATATAAAGTAAAATTTGACAATAAGGAGTTACTTCCTCTTTTTTTACTTGTTTGAATATTTGTATTAATGTGTATTTGTGTATATTTGCCACTTGTAACCTTAAGGAGAAGACTAAGATAGGTATTGCCTGCTGTCTAATCCTTTTGACTGTAAATAATATGTCAATAAAACTTGTTTAGATTGAAATTTAAATTGCTCGGCGTCTTTGGCGGCATGCTTCAGAGACATAGCACTATAGAAAGGGACAAAAGTACCACTTAACTACAGAATATACTACGGTCGCAAAATACATGCTACACACCAATTACACGGGAGGCCGTCCTTACATGACCCTGACTGTTAATATTTCTGCATGATAAACAGCAAGACCATCATTTCAATTTTCATTTTAATTACTAGAAAACTTATACCTCTACCAGACCTTTAATAGATATTGATATTTTAACCTACTTCACAGGGAGAATCTTATACTACCAGAAAATTCTTATTAGTGATAGAAGTATATTCTGTTATTTTAATATTGTACCATGAATACATGCCATGTTATCGTAATGTCACTATGTTCACTGTCATCTTACCAGTTGTTCATATTTGTTTCCATGGTTATCCTCTAAATTCTCACAAAAACATTGTTGTGACCGTACAGTCGGGTGTCTCGGAGTGTTTGTTATCGGGATATCCTTGTTGTAAAAGTATATCTCTATAATTAGTTCTTTAAATAGCTGGTCACACCTCTCCTAAAAAGGGAAAATACCGGTAATGAAGTTTATTGTATAAAATAGTTCATAATTTAAAGAGCTTTGAGCACCAAATGAGTTTACACCAAAATTACACCATAAACCATGGATCAGTATTGTCTTACGGGTTAAAATATGTCACCACGTTAAGAAATATGGTTCATGGTTATATAAGTTTTTATTTTGAACTTAATAAATATGTACATTTTACATTTAAAGTCAATTAAATACTTTTTTAATGTGCATTCTCATTTAATCACTTGTCATTCTCGTGAAAACTTGACAGGTTATACTTACGTTGATATACTTAGTAGAATTGTCCGACCACTCGACATGTTCTTTAAAGTGATTCTGTGATATCAAACAAATTATGTAAAATAATACTTATACATTAAACATACAACATTATACAGTATGACCAAAAATGTCATCACATAGTTATTGTATAGTTACAAAAGACCCACTTATTCTATTTTCCTTTAGTTGATATTAACGTATAGTCTATCAGAAATCATTAACAATATTATCTGGTACATAAAAGTGGTAATCTCTACTCCTGATTAACGCTCAGTATTAAGGTATTTTTCAACCAAGAATGATTGGAATACAGATAAAACACACGGGCTACTTACCCAACAGGGGCTGATGTCATAGTATACAAACACAATCTGTTATTAATGTTAGGGAAAAATAATTATGATAATAAACAACAAACTAATGAACGGTGACCTGCTTTCTGATGCCCCAGCTAGACCTGATGTCATTAACGACATTTTGGTAACTGATCTTGATCGATGTGATCATTAAGTCTATAAAGTGTATTTTATTCCCCGATATCTGTGAATTAAAGGGAAGGATTTTAGCCATTTGTACCTCTTTAGTCCCCGCCCCTTAGGCAGAGCCAATTTGACAGTAACTTTAAGTATCGCGATAAAGTGGGGATTTGGACATGGTAAATCATTGGATGATATGCATATATATTTGTTTAACCTTATCTTGCAAGGTTATATATTATATAGTTCCTTTTTAATGTGGATAAGGCTTTTTAACAGTACACCTGAATCAAGTTTCAAAAAGTGTATCACATGGGTCTTGAACTCACATGGCCCTGCAGGTAGGGCGTTAGAATTGTACCTGCTGCCCCTATTGCATTATCGTAAAAGGCGACTAAATTTAGGATCTTATCTTTTCTCTTCTTCCTAACTGACTTTATCTTTCCTAATGCCTCCCTTGGCACCGCCTCACTTTTGGCCTTGAGTTGAGCGTTCGCCCCTGTGAGGAATGCTCTGGGTTCTGTCCCCTGGCCGAGACACACCAAAGTCTATAAAAGTGGTAGTTTCTGCTCCTGCTTAGCGTTCAGCATACAGGGAGTGGGACGACTGGTTCGCCCGTTGTCAGTATAATGTGACCGGGTGGGGTGTGTTGCTTGGTGTCTTCGTCTTCGGCGGCATGCTTCAGTGATATAGCACTATAAAAAGGGCAACAGTTCCACTATACAAGACACAACACGAACATACCGCAGTCTCCCAGTACACTCACCTCGCACAACATACACGCAACACACCGCATACATGGGAGGCCGTCCTTACATGACCATAGCTGTTAATAGGACGTTAATAAATCAAACATACAAACAAAATTGAACTCACAAGAGTGAATATCGCAATACCATAAGTGCCGAAGGTGTAACAGAAAAATTTGTTTATGAAACGAAACAAAAAGATCTTGCATATTGACACATGTAACAACTTCTGATGAAACTAGGCATACACTTTCAACAGAGAAAACACTAAGGTTTATCTGCAAATGGTGTGTGATATTGACAGATATTTCAAACATCACAAGCTATGCTGATATGTGTTGTGTAGATTATTAAAACTTGTTGAAGGATACATAGAGGTCTTCAGTATAAAGAAAATATGTCGTCCGAAACTTCGGTAAAACAATAAACTTGCTATTTTTCAGCTTCATTTTGTTTAAGGCAACAGCTTTTAGACCTGTGAGTATCTGATAAACAAACAGAATTCATGATGTCAATAGAAGCACAGATAATAATTATATAATTCTTTTATCTGTAAAGTTGAGAGATACTGACATATGATGTAATATATTTGTTGCATACAGCTTTTTCAGTAAATTATCATCACGAATTATCTTAAAAAGCTTTAATATATATAGTGATACTAAAGTTTTAATTTGTTGTACTTACATGCGTAAAATTGATTATTTAAACAAAAACCGTCCCAAAGTATGTTTATGACATTGTCACCATATATGTATAATGTGATCCCTTTCTCCAAAGCATATTACTTATAGTCCATCACATACTTGAAGAAGCGATTTAAAGACATTTCCTGAAGTCTTGCTAAGGAAAACAGCATCTCCGGCCCTAAGGGGGTTATATTCATTTATGTCAGATGTGAACTTCTTTCCCGAAGGATGATTTTGACGAAATTCGATTAAAATACATCACATACTTTATGACAAGAAGTGATTTAAGTAAAATGTTGACAGACGGAAGTACATGGCATAAGCTTATAGGCCCTTCAAACTAAAACACTGCAAAGGTTTAACCCATTGTCTTTCTTTAATCTTTTTACTTAGGCAACAACACATGGGAATCCGTTTGCTATCAAAGTTATCTCTATGTTTGTTAGTCCTAATTGACCCGACACAGTCGAAGTTAATTGTTTTTGTTAAATTATGCTAATTAATTGAATGGACATTACCATACTGTCATACAGATAGACATACAGTTGAGTATTATCTGTGGTATTAACTCTGCATGTAGAGTAAATACAAAATGTGCCATCATTTTAAAACAAAAGATCCCAGATGGATTTTGGTGACCACCAAAGAATCATCTATGTCTGACAATTGACAGAGACATCTTTTCCTACTTTTCGAACCTTTCCAAACATACTAAATTTAAAATTTGAGACAGATCACTTCAGAAACAGCGGTGAAATCCAAGATGGCGGGCTGTCGGCCATCTTGTCCACCGATCAGTCCCAAAACGCATTATGCACAACTAGAACCCAAGGGAAACTACATATGAAATTTGAAACAGATCCCTTCAGTACTTTCTGAGGAATAGCAGTAACAAACTCTTACTATCAAAATCCAAGCTGGCTGCCTTGCTGCTATCTTGTTGACCTATCGGTCCCAAAATACAATATGCGCAACAAGGGTCTTTCCTAGGGAAACCTATATATGAAATTTGAGAAAGATCCCTTCAGCCCTTTATTAAAAATAGCGGTAACAAGAAATGTTAACGGATGGAAGGACGGACCATGGACGAAAATCCATTTGAATAGCCAAACTCATGATGGTTTGCTAAAAACAAACGTACCTTTGACTTGGCTTGCATCTTCCAAGTAATTACCAATCCAAAGCTTACACCAAGACTTGTTGATATTGCAAGGGTTGAACCAACAATCCAGAATGTAGTAACACGAAGTGATTCATTTCCCCAATGCATGAAGAACATAACTGAGAATATAAATGTCAGGCACGCCATGGAAACTCCAGCGTACACACACGTTGCTTTTCTTGTGGTAGATGTTGATATTAAAACATATCGTCTTAACAAATGCTTCTTGTTGATTTCTGTTTTAATTGAGTTGTAATGTGTCGCAGAATCCTGTATTCAAAGAATGGTGACAACAGATCAAAATTTATGTATTTTATAAATAATGATATGGCCATATTAAAAACAGGTATTATATTACTAGCTGTAGTTTGTGCTTTAACCATATGTGTGTATTATTGTTTGCATGGCTGTATTATAAATCACCATAATCATATTTAGGGTCATGGCTGGTGGAATTACGACCGGATTATTTACGGTAATATTTGTATATATGGATAAGGTCAATAGTTTCTGTATCTCTCATTTCTGGTTTGAATATGCAGTTTCGCAAGGACCCGGTCCGTTTGATCATATAATGCAATTAATATGAGAACATCCCATCAGTTGTCATGTTCAGATGATCTTTATGCCAACTGTACTTCAGGTAATTTTTCTACACCTTGCTACATTAATTGAATTTCGTGGACCCACATCTTTGAAAAGAGTGTCCTTTGATATTCGAGGATGGAATGCTAGCTTTTGTCAAGCAGGCATGAAGCAAAGTGAAAAAGGTGTTTTTACACTGGGCCGACCCATTCGTTTGAAGAAAAAAAGGACCAAAAGGGTCAGCAAATTGTATCAATACTAAAATAGCACTTGCCGGGCATAACACACTAGATTTTTCCAATTTCGGGAGGTACACTTTCACTACCTTCTCCCTATATTAAATCGTCTTTCTCCAACGGAGAAAAAGGATCAAACCCCACTCACAGGCTAAAGCAACCGCTCTCCGTAAATCCCTGTCTTTGTCAAAGGCTTGGCGAAGTAACACATTACCTGGTTGTAGTAGGCGGAAAACAAACTTCTTAGCAGCACACTAAAAGTATATGTCCTGTAGCTTGTCCAAACATAAAGTTGAATGCATTGCTTGTGGAATTTGAGGTGTAATAATATCAACAGGCTTTTGACACCGTTCAACTCCGGCTAACTAATGATGCAGGTGGTATCTCATGTTAGGGGATACCATAATTTTGAACACTTGTGAAGGTGAGTGATGTCTAAAACGAACGTGTTTTATCGATACCAGATAAGTGATATACAAACCTCCCACACAGTGTTTCGAGTAGACTTTACTAGCACGACGCTTTGTTTGATATGACAATAAAAGAGTTGATAATTCGACAAGTTTGTCTAGCAGTAATTCGAATGCCATTTGAATGCTGCCGATGATGATACCAAGAAAACAAATCATAGTACTTGGACCCACTACTTTGGAGTAGTGATAAGCTTATTAAGAGCTTTTGAACACGCCGAGAAAGGTTTCCGAAAGATTAGGAAATCATCCAAGTACGCAATAACCGTTATACCATATTTAGTCTTTAAATTCCGACACACTACGCTACGGAGTCGTTGAAAAATGTGCGGGCTGTTAGCAACCCCAAAAGGAGCCGAGAATCATAAAGGTAGGTCGGAGAGGAATCACCTATGAATGTCCATTCCAATCCCGTGACTGAATAGTTTGCCGGATGAATAGGTACGGACCTATACGCAGCACTATGGTCAACTTTTGCTAGGTGACAACCCCAAATTATGTGTTTAAACAGGAACAGTCTGTAGTGATATGATAATTTTAGAGAAAGCCCTGACGGCCTGCTCGCATCATAAATCAGACGGATTTTGGTATCTGATTTTGGAATCGCGCCCAAAGCACTGATAGTTCGCGTTGTTTTTACAATAAATAACATAGCTTCCATAACACATGATGAATAATTGTCATCTTCAACACCAATAATATTGTTCAGGTCTAGCTCATTTGTCAAACAAATCAAATCCATTTGTACACCACTTAATATGTAGTCCCTATCAAAATTATGCTGACCGAGTAGGTAATTCCAGCTCCTATGATTCAGAGGACCTAAAATGTCACTTAATGTAGGCGCAGTCTGTAGTGATATGATCATTTAGAGGATCTGCATTTTAATCAGATTGTTGCAAACCTTTCTTCTTCTTGTGAAGTGTCCATCTTTCTAATTCGTCACCAGGATAAACCCTTGTCCTCGGTTGTAAAAGGCTGTTTTATTTCCTGTCTGTATCGGTTGATCATCATATATAACAACGATCAGGCTTTCGTTGAAAATCGGCCGCTGCTATTTTCCTTGTTTACAGCGTTAACAGCACGACGTACATGCGCAGCTCCGAATGCTAGGCCGATCGGCCGATCGGGAACCGTCGGCATATTCGGTACACGTGATGTTATATTTATTTTGAAGGTTACAATATATCAGAAAAAAATTGACAACTGACTTTTTTCATTAACACAAAGTCTATAACCATAGGCATTGGAGAAAACTAGAAGTGTTACTTTTCCGATAAGTGAATTGGAACTTATGCGGTAACCCATCTTTATATAATATTTAAGAATTATTGTTGACTTGTAATTTTAAGAAATAGAACTGCAGAAATTAAATAATAGATCGTCATAATTAATAATGGAAATACCTCTATATGTGCGCCCCTCAGTTTCTCCATGTCGTCCTCAGAGAGATCAGGAAACACATACTCCATTCCCCCGCATAGATCAGACGACATCGCAACTGGATATTTTCGAAGAATAACTTTGCCATTTCTATTGCCCCCGACCAGATCAATTGATTCTGAAATTACATTTTTTTGCTGTAAATATGACGTTAATCTATCAGATATAAAATTCAAAATGGCTACAAAAATGGCAGATTCTGCTCCTGCTTAGCGCTCAAAATACAGAGAGTAGGCCGAATGGTTCGCCCGTTGTCAGTATGATGTGACCGGGCGGGTGTTTTGTTTGGCGTCTTCAGCATCATGCACCAGTGATATAGCACTATAAAAAGGCGAAATTTTCACTAAACAAGAAGAAACAACACGAATATACCGCAGTTTCTCCAAAACACCCACACCGCACTTCATACACGGAACACATCGCTCTTGTTTGTTTGTTTGATTCAAGTAACGTCTTATTAACAGCCAGGGTCATGTAAGGACGGCCTCCCTCGAACATACCACAGTCTTCCAAAACACGCACCTCGAACTTCACACACGCTACACACTGCATACATTGGAGGCCGTCCTTACATGACCCTGACTGTTAATAGGACGTTAAAATAATCAAACAAACAAACGTCAAACGTTTAACGAGATATTAACATAAGTTCTTTCATTTTCAGTTTGGCATTGTATTATCCATAATTCATGGTTCCGAGAATCTCCCGTTAAGCCACGCCCCCTTAGCAACGGTTGCTCCGCATCACATTAATAACAAAGATGACTATATCCGTACAGTGATCAGCTGATCGATCTCTGGACAAATGACAATGTGATAAATCTACAATCTGATTAAGATAAAATTAAATTCATGGGACCCTCTGAAGAATTTGGTTCATTATAACTATGTTATACTATTTGACAGGAGTTATGAAATACTTCCATTGATCACAAACACATAATCAACATGTTTAGGACACCACTTTTTATTTGATATTTCATTATTTGATAAAAGAGTATTTCAAGAACAAATTATTTCATTGCTTCTTAAATACATCATACAAAATACACACACTCACACACATACATGATTTCAAGTTTCATTATTTTTTAATAAAATCAGATCACTGACAACATTGCTTTTGTTTTCTATCACTTCTGTAATAACACACTAATGAGTGGTAATGACTGGGTAATATACTCATAAAAAAACCCAACAACAACAACACACACACACACACACACACACACACACACACACACACACACACACACACACATATAGTAAACTCAGCCATTTCGGTGCATTAACTCTACATGTATTATACCTAGCCTTGCTCATACATATGTATATTACTGATAACCTGGTACTTTTAGGAAATGGATGTCATAATATCCAGGTAAAATGAAAAGTGAAAATAACTATGAAGATCTATAGTTAATTTACTTCATATCATGTAGATTTTCAGACAAAATGGAGATATTTAAATGGGAATACAGTACATACATTTACATGTGGATTATGTTGGATGTAATAATTATAAGCAGGGTTTTAATAATTTATCGCAGTTCAATACAAGTCATTAAGTAAATTAGACTATGCGATTACGTGTTTTGCTTCTGAATGAAATTACCATCAATGCCAACAAATTGAATGGCCAATGAAAGACACTTTCCAATAGAATATTGATTATTCCTGTCCACCTCTCTCTCCTTCACATCCATGTTGATCACCCCACCCCACCCCCTAGATGTATCTACAGCTGTACAGCCAATTATTGACAAAGGCTATTTTGGAAACTTGATTCATGGGACAAATATATGGACAGTAGTCTATGAAAATCATTTTTTTACTACACAGCTTTCCTCAATATCATAAATCAGAAGTGTATGTTAATTAAAAGTGGTAAAATTTATTTCATTGTCAATTTTATAGGATGGATGGACATTGTTCACACATTGTTGGACTACTCAAATCACTCCAAGGATTGAAGCTACACAATTACACCAGTGTTCCTCAACATCAGAGTTGTACAAGTGTCCCCCAACAATGGAATGTACCTAGAGGACCAAAGATCAAGCCGGTACCTATCAACCATGTTGTCGTGGCACGTCCATTGGAGAGTAGAAAGAGAAAACCTATAATCTGTCATCTGGATGAAAACTACCCGTAAGTTCAAACAAAACATCAATCAGTATTTACACTACAGTCTAATACATTCAGTATGGTTTGATCAATTTATCATCCTACATGTATAATGTATTAAAAGCCTGTCATTTAAGAATGTGTCGGGTTTATATGGTGAAGGAAAGCCAGAGTACCCAGAGAAAAACCAAAAACCAGCAAATAGTTTGAACTTGCAACCCAGAGGCAGACTTAACCAGCCACTTCACCCTTAATTAAATGCAAGACTGATAACATATATGCTATTGTATATTTATGAAAATGCTCCATGTATTTGAATTCTATATTTCAGAATTCCAAATGTAACTGAAGATGAACTTAAGAATCTTGCTGACATTGCTGGCAGCCCTCTACAGTATATACTGTCATCATCCAGATCCAATATTCCATCAACCTCAACACCATTTGGAAATGTTCCGATCGGATCATCACTTTCTTATCAGGTACAACACATGAAATACATAGTTCTATTAATTCGTAATTGAAAAATAGGAACTTTTTGTCAATTTCAAAAAAATGTTCAAATAATACTGATTTCCAATAAAATTGAAGTCATTATTTTTTTTATTACCAATACACTGTACTGTTTGGTATTGACAAGATTCATGCATATTCTTTTTGCATTATATATCATCAAACCTATAAAACGTAATCTTACATCTTTGTAATGTATGTCACGTAGAAGAAAACTATCTTCACTATTTCATTGAATGCAAATACTTTGACGAATTTTGGAGTAATATAGAAGAATCCATAAATTCATTTGGATACACAGTAAATTTGAAGAAATTAAAATATATCACTAGAAATTGTCACCGGGACAATTTGACGGGCTTTTCACCTAAAAGCTACTTCGTTCAAGGTCATTTATAAAACACTTGGTAGCGCTTAGTTTCAACGTACCAAAAGTCCAATACCAGGTCTTAGGCCTTTCAGAACTTTACAATAAGTCATTTGAAGATTTTAGGATTGTTAGCCCGAGTGCCCTTTGATATAGGTAAAGGTCAATCACATTAACAAACTTGGTAGACATTTATGTCAGCATGCTGCATGCTTAATATTAGGTCTCTAGGCCTTCTAGAAATTGAGAAGAAGATTTTTTAATGATTTTGTCGAAAAATTGCATTTTTGAACTTTGTCCCTTATTTCCAACCGGAAGTTGACGTTTTACAGAAAAGTTGTGACAAAATGAATTGTTTCATTTTTTATTCTACATAACATATCCAAAAATGAAAGTAATTGGCAGTGTGGTTAACGAGCTACGGCTGTCTCAATAAACTGAATTTTCACAGGATTATTTTCATAACTCTACAATCGCACGCACTCTGTGACCTTGGATGAAGGTCAAGCTCGTTTATTTTTTCAAACCCGATAGTCAACTACCTAAGTTTACTTCATGCAAAACATGAAGCCTCTATACTTTGTAGAACTTGAGAAGAAGAGTTTTTCGTGATTTTCACCGAAAATGGCGATTTTGCATTATGAGTCAATAAACAACCGGAAGTTGACATTTTAGAGAAAAATGTACAATTACAAAGTTTCTCAGTATGCTATTCTACACAACATATAAAAAACTGAAAGAAATTGGCTCAGCGGTTAACGAGTAATGGCTGTCTAGGTTAAACCGGAAGTGACATCATTGCGGCCATATTTGAATTTGAATCAACACCATATTAACAAGAATTGGTCACGGTAATAGGTGGAAGATCTTGTGTGAGTTTGGGCTTGATCGGACTGGTGAAATCAGAGGAGATGTTTAAAATATAATTGTCGAAATTTGCAAAAAAATCTTAGTTAAATATTAATTACGTCATAAAAGATTATTTAGTGGACCAATTTTTAATTTGAAGACATCAAAACCTTCAGAATGACATACTGCATTGATTTGATGCAAAAGGTTTGGAAAAAATTGAATAATAAAAAAATTCTAAAAATAGTCACTTTTTTGTAAACTTTGACCTTTAGCGAGCTTTTTAACGAGACATATTTTGTGGAAACATGTAATGAGTAAAAGTTAGATATGTTCATACCCTACAATAAAATACCTTAAGATTTAAAATACCTTTCATACTTTTTGAGTTATAGCAGTTTTTGTGTTTTTAGGTTTTACGTCATGGCGGCCATTTTGGAATTTTTGACCTACTTTAGTTTGTTCATGGAACACCTTCAGATACATGGTTTAATCATACTGAAATCATTTTTATCCTATGTCTTACCGTTTGACCGATAGAGCGTTCACAAAAACAGGAAGAAGAATAATAATAATAAGAATAATAATAATAAGAATAAGAAACTTAACGAAAACAATAGGTCTTTTCACCAAAAAGTGAAAAGCCCTAATAACTGGATATACAATTAATCAATCAGCCCACTACGAAACCACTATATTGTTAACATTAATAGGATACTAAATTTATAAGGCATTTCATACCAGTGACCAAAACGTAAAAATGTTAATGTAAAAACAATATTTGAAAACGAACTAAGGGTCTTAAATCATACTACAAAAATCGCACGGAACGGACTGCTTAAATATGATTAAGAGTAGGGATTTAGTTATATTAATTTATTAGAGAATATTGTAACTATATATATACCTATGAAGGGGGATATTTGACCCTCTAGCTTCTACCTGCATCAGGCCTTGATACATATATACTGTGTATGTACATACAATGTAATGTTATATTTTTATGTAACACAAATTAATATGCCATGAGTAGAATGTTGGGGGAAGTGCAATCTGTCGGTAGGGGATCGTCCAATCACTCTTGCACTTCGCCCATCATTTTTACTGGATGATTTTCTTAACTCCGTAATCGTACTTTTCATATCATATTAGCCGAATATGGCAAGATCTACCATTGGCTACATTGTACTAAAATGTCACATAGAAATGAAATAAAAGAACGACGAAAAGCAAATTTTCAAGGTCAACACATCGAAACATTTAACAATACAAAAGGGGGATAAATGAGAAATAAAAAAAACAAAAAAGAAAGATAAAAAATAGTGGAAATATTGTATGTAAGGTACATATTTGTGTATAGAGTTACTTAGTTGGTTTTAAGCATGGAAGTATGTGTTTATGTATGAGTAGGTATGAACTCTAGATATAAACGCGAGAGAGAAAACTTGAGTGAAAGTGAAAAAAGAGAATATTGAAAAGAAGAATATTTGTATGACGTAATTGCTAATGAAAGGGTTGAAGTGAAAAGAAAAAAAATAGTAGTGAAAGGAAGAATATTTGAATAAAGATATTGGGTGATGTAATTACTGATACCAATAAAAAGTTTGAGTTAAATAGCTTATTAGATGTGAAAGTGACGGGAGAAGAGTCTTAATCGTATGCAAAAAGGGTGCGAATGACGGACGAGAGTGAATGTATTGGTACTTAGGGTTTAGACAAATACGATGCTGACGACACTGAAAACGTCTGACATGTCTGATGTCTCATCTCCGAGTGCTAAAAAAAGCTGTAAATCAGAATTTCAAATGGACATGCTATATTATAATATACAGTGTATATGTATTATATACTCATTTATCCAAATTTAATGCCTTAAAGTACTTATAAGGCTATATGTATTGTAGGTTTGAAGAGAATGAAGACAATTTTTTTCCAATTGTAACAAATATAAATTACCATACTTGTATACTTTAATAACTCACTAAATCAAGTGAAAACTTTCACAAACAATTGTGAAATTCTTACCCTAAAGAACACACACTGACAGTTTAGTTTATTCTTTATCTTTGACAAAAATGTCTTCAAACAGTGTGAGGTGACAACAAACAGTCCAGATTTTGTTAATTCTTGTAAACATACATGTTGGAATTTCATTTTTCAAAATTTTATTTTTCTTGACCTTAGCTTTTAGTCTTTCTATGTGAATCCTGTGTTTAGCAATATTTCCGTTCTCCACTTGACGGTTGTTTTCCACCACGAACAAAAGGGGGAATGTTAAGGTTTAAATTCAACTTTGCCAATTCGTCACCTATCGTGAACCCTTTATCTGCCATAATGGAATCACCATCCTGAATGTATCCATGCACTTTCAGACTTTTCAAAAGTTCATAAAACCCACTTTTTTTCAGTGATGTCTTTGTCTGATACAGACCTAGAAAATAATTCTAATACAAAAAAAGTGTTCCTCTTGCATCATAGCCAAGTAAACCTTTCAGTGTTGTACTACCCTTATAATCACTGTAAAACTGACTTTGTAGTCCAAGCGCACACGGAGACTGTGTATAAACTTCAGTTCCATCAATAATAATCAAGGTTGTAGGATAATCCTTCTTGAAATCCTTTGGCATGTTTTAATGAGTGTATCTCTGTGAGGCCATAGTGGTAACTGTGCAAGTTTAGAGTACATATGGTCAATCCAGGTATTGAACACAACTCCAGCGGTTTGGAGTTTGATACCAAATTTCATAGCAAGATCAGCTAAACTAAAACTATGTCGACATCTTGTCAGAGTCAAAAACAAAGAGTCTTCACTGGACAAAGACAAAGTCACTACGCCCTTTCTCAAATTGTAAACTGAAGTTTTCAGGAATCAAAAAGGACAACAAGGCTGCAAATCTTACGTATGTTATACCAGTGTAGTGCTTAAACAGGTTTTTGTGATTGGTGTTGTTATCTAATACTGCCTGTACCCCAAACCATTTGCTGTTACTGGAAGCAGGCTGAGTGGTGACACCGGCTTGTTGTAGATCAGATATGGTTTTCTCCTGCTCCTTGACTTTAGCTTTCAGTGACTTAATCTCTGCAGTCATAGTCAACACTTCTAACGATGATACCCCTGTAAATAATAATAAGCCTTTTATAGGGATTTCTATGGCAAGCAGTTTGTTTTAATGTACATGTATTGGTAATTTACAGGAACCTTTATTTAATTTAAAATACAGATATCTACTTTTGATCTTAAACATTTTCCAATCTGATTAAAATACAGATCCTTATTATCACTACGTTTGATAAGAGGATCTGAGAAAATCCCATCAGGGGTCATGTCCAGGTGACCTTTGAAAATGGCCAATCAAATTGCTACTTGCAAAATTTTGACAGTGAATTGCAGGGGACGAACTGTTTGAAAAAACAGTCAGAATTATTTTGGTGTACGTAGCCATCTCGCCCAAATAGCACAACAAAGCTGATTGTGTATGTTTACTGGGACGAAATATCGCTTTCAATTGATGTAGCAAGGTGTAGAAAATGGATTTGGTATGAATTCCACGTGGTATAAAGGTCATCTGGACGTGACCCCTATGGGATTTTGTCAGATCCTTCATTAAATGGAGTGGTTATAAGGATATGTATTTTAATCAGATTGATACATTTTCTTTAATAATTTTTTATATCAATGTTTTGTATATTACAGACTCGGAACTTGAAAGCAGCACCTGCCCCGACAGAGGCCCTGCAGGTAGGGCGTTAGAATTGTACCTGCTGCCCCTATTGCATGATCGTAAAAGGCGACTAAATTTAGGATCTTATCTTTTCTCTTCTTTCTAACTGACTGTATCTTTCCTAATGCCACCCTTGGCACCGCCTCACTTTTGGCCTTGAGTAGAGCGTTCGCCCCTGTGAGGAAGGCTCTGGGTTCTGTCCCCTGGCCGAGACACACCAAAGTCTATAAAAGTGGTAGTTTCTGCTCCTGCTTAGCGCTCAGCATACAGGGAGTGGGACGACTGGTTCGCCCGTTGTCAGTATAATGTGACCGGGTGGGGTGTGTTGCTTGGTGTCGTCGGCAGCATGCTTCAGTGATATAGCACTATTAAAAGGGCAACTGTTCCACTATACAAGAAGACACAACATGAATATACCGCAGTCTCCCAAAACACGCACCTCGCACAACATACTCGCAACACACCGCATACATGGGAGGCCGTCCTTACATGACCATAGCTGTTAATAGGACGTTAATTAATCAAACAAACAAACAAACAAACAAAATCCCCGACAGTATCCTTTGGATGTGGTGATACATCTGTACACAGACAATCACCTGTTGTATTGCCGGAAGTATTTAGATTTCTCAACAGACATATGGAGCAAGCAAATATAGAATATATAGAGAAAACTACACGAAGTCAAACACTATCTGATACATGGCTTAATGAGAGAAAAGTGAGACTGACTACATCCAACTTTGGCCGAGTAATCAGCAGAAAAGCAAAGCCCACACCATCATTTTTGGAAGATGTGTTCAACAGAACAACAAAATCTGCACCTGCCCTAGATTACGGCTCCAAGCATGAAAAAGAAGCCAAGGCAAAGTATCTTGAGACCTTTCCTTCACGACATATTCATGACTGCGGATTTATTATCAACAACAACTTTAACTTTCTCGGTGCATCGCCTGATGGAAAAGTTTGTGACAATGGGGAATGTGGTATTCTGGAAGTGAAATGCCCTTATTCAGCAAGGAATATGGACATAGACAGAGCATGTGATGAAATCGATGGCTTTTGTTTAGAGCGGAATGGTCAAGCAATGAGTTTGAAAAAGAATCATATGTACTTTGCTCAAGTTCAAGGACAACTTATGATATCTGGCTGTAACTTTTGTGAGTTTGTTGTATTCACACAGAGAAGTCTATTTGTAGAAAGAATATTTCCAGATGTACCATATATGGAGAATATGCTTGTCAAATTATCAACTTTCATGAAGGAACATGGACAGCAGTACATGGTGTAATGGTGAAATCTTATTGACAGGAGATATTCTGGTGCATTGTGTCTGCAGGTAGGGGGTAAAAATTGTACCTGCTGCCCCTATTGCATGATTGTAAAAGGCGACTAAATTTAGGATCTTATATTTTCTCTTCTTCCTAACTAACGTTATCTTTCCTAATGCCTCCCTTGGCACCGCCTCACTTTTGGCCTTGAGTTGAGCGTTCGTCCCTGTGAGGAAGGCTCTGGGTACTGTCCCCTGGCCGAGACATACCAAAGTCTATAAAAGTGGTAGTTTCTGCTCCTGCTTAGCGCTCAGCATACAGGGAGTGGGACGACTGGTTAGCCCGTTGTCAGTATAATGTGACCGGGTGGGGTGTGTTGCTTGGTGTCTTCGGCGGCATGCTTCAGTGATACAGCACTATAAACAGGGCAACAGTTCCATTATACAAGAAGACACAACATAAATATACCGCAGTCTCCCAAAACACACCCCTCGCACAACATACACGCAACACACTGCATACATGGGAGGCCGTCCTTACATGACCATAGCGGTTAATAGGACGCTAATTAATCAATCAAACAAACAAACAAAAGCATTGTGTATATTGATCTTACTTATGTAACTCATACTTACATGTTTCATCTGTTTGGACAGAACATTCTGTTGTTGATGATGAAGAACAATCAGTGACAGGTCTGACTCCAGCATAAGTATGATCAGTCCCAAGTAGTAAAGGAGCACCATTACTGAAAAAGACAATTTGGATAATAATGTCATGTTTATAATTATAACATTCATGTGTAATAGAAGTTCCATATACTAGTACATGTATTGAAATCAATTTTGATGGGTTTTGACTAGCTGTAAAGATATTGCCAGTATCTAACCACTGCAAATTAACAAAATCTAACACAACTTATTCAATTTCAATTACTAATATAAAAATCAACATACTTAAAGAGTTGTTTTATGTTTATTGTTGGGAGGTTTATAAATGTCCTTTTCCTTATCTATGTTTAAAAAGCATATATAAGATTATAGACACAAACCCTTGTAAATGTATTATCCCTAAAATATCGAAGGATGAATTGATATGTGTTTAATAGGTATCATAACATTACAGGCCGTATACAAACATGCAAATTCTAATGGTAAAGGAAACCAGAGTACCCTAAAAAGCCCACCAACCAGTGAGAGCTATGATAAATTATGCAAGGCCTGTTTCTTACTTCTCTGTTTTCTCGTTGGATGGAACCAGTGTCAATTTCTTTTTCGGTGGACAATTTTCTCTGTTATCAAGGTATCGCTTCTTTGGAAGTGGACGGCTTGGTGTACACTTACTTCCATCAGCTGGTAGAGGATCTGGGTACTGTTCAGTGGGACCATTTCCCCCAACAAAATGCTGTGATACAAACACAACCAAATTAAAAAAAAAGGTTTATTAATGGCAAAACAAACAAGAGGCCCAGAGGGCCTGTATCGCTCTCACCGCTGTGTTTTTGTTAGTATTATCACAAGACTCAGACAATTAGAAAAATATAAGCAAAATTGACTCCCAAAGTTTTAAATTTTGAATCACATACCATACAATGATGCTATTGATACCATACAAATATGCTATCCAATACATAGGTTCAGAGACAAAGCAATTTATATGAAATAGTAGCAGTAGATTGACCTTTTGAACCTCGCATCTATTGCCGTTTAAGGCCCCGGGGTCAGCCCTATCAATTTGTACAATTTAAATCCCAACCCTATAGGATGCTACCATTGCATTATAAGTGTCTCCATTCTTAGTTGCAGAGAAGAAGTCGTTTATATGGAAATAGCTAAATTGACCCTTTGTGACCCCACCTTCAGGCCCCGGGGGGTCAGCCCCATCATTTTGCAAAATTTTGAATTCAAACCTTATAAGGATGTAACCATTGCATTTATGAGCGTAATCCTATGTTAAGTTTGCAGAGAAAAAGTTATTTATATGGAAATATGACCACTTTTGACCCCCGCCCCTCAGGCCCCGGGGATCAGCCCCTATCATATTTTGCACAATTTTGACATTCCCACACTATAAGGATACTACCATTGTATTATGGGTGCTAATAACGTGCTTAGTTTCAGAGAAGAAGTCGTTTATATGGAAATAGCCAAATTGGTCCCTTTTGACCCCGCCCCTCAGGCCCCCCTGGGGGTCAGGCCCCATCATTTGTACAATTTTGAATCCCCATCCTATAAGGATGCTACCATTGCATTATGAGTGCTATCTCATGCTTAGTTTCAGAGAAGAAGTCGTTTATATGGAATAGCCAAATTGACCCATTTGACCCCGCCCTCGCAGGCCCCGGGGGTCTGCCCCATCATTTGTACAATTTTGAATCCCCAGCCCTATAAAGGTGCTACCATTGCATTATGGGGTGTATCCCATGCTTGGTTTCAGAGAAGAAGGTCCGTTTATATGGAATACAGCCAATTGACCCTTTTGACCCCGCCCTCAGGCCCCGGGGGTCAGCCACATCAGGCCCCTGGGGGGTCAGCCCCATCATTTGTACAATTTTCAGTTAGTAGCCCATAAGGATGCTACCAGCCAAATTTTGTTGAAATCCGACCAGCGGTTATGGAGAAGAAGTCGATTGTTGACGGACGGAGCGGCGGACGGACGACGGACGCCGGACGCCACGGTGCATAGAGCTCACCTGGGTCTTCGGACCAGGTGAGCTAAAAACCTACAGTTTATAATGAATTATTTACATTACTTGGCAGGTGCAAATTATCAGTATTTTAAATATGAAGGATATATAGTTATAGATAGTTATTTACAATTTTAAAATAGTTCCTAATTCAAATTATTTAAATCATAGTATTTTCAACACGTCATACCTATAGTTAGATGAAGATAGAATGAGCAGGTTACAATTGCCATGTTTTTCATTTTAATAAGTATATATAATCAGTACATTGAACATGTACTGTACATGTATGACATATGACATGTACAGTATGTTATAGGGTCATTCATGTCTACATACTCGATCACTCTTTAGATCCTACAACAAAATATTGGGCAGGCTGAGTGCCATCGCTACTGTCTTAGGCTTTATTGATGTGCGCGGTTTAGGCCTAATCGTACGCGTACTACTGGGCTGCAGGCGACCAGTTCTGGCCGAGTACCAATTCTCTCCTACACAATTAAAATGAAAATTTAGTCACTAAAGCTACTTTACGTGCTTATTTCCACAAAAAAATGGTCTGAAAATTCGCGTTTAATCATACAAGTACACATACGATGGCGATATATAGGCCCTTATTGGTACCCGGTGAAAACTGGTCGCTTGACAGTACAGCCGAGAACTGGTCGTCTATGAGCTGCAGTAGTCGGCGGTAGTCATATTCAAACAGTTAAGCAGATCTCAATTTCAAATATTGCCTTTCAGTCGGAACGAAGGAGACAGGGTCAGATTATTCATACTAACCTTTGAACAGACGACTTTATTCCTGTTTCCATCTATTCTCTCGATATTCAGTTGATCATGGGGTCTACCGCACGCCTTGATCCACCTCAAACACTTATCTAAATTTGTCTTAGGCTTTGGGAATGGTAACAAAGTCACGCCTATTAATCGGTCACGATACCTTTCGTCTGTGTTACATTT
>SAYR01072125.1:331956-346952 GCA_004382745.1 Argopecten irradians irradians
GGGGGGGTCAGCCCCATCATTTGTACAATTTTGAATCCCCACCCTATAAGGATGCTACCATTGCATTATGGGTGCTATCCCATGCTTGGTTTCAGAGAAGAAGTCGTTTATATGGAAATAGCCAAATTGACCCCTTTTGACCCCGCCCCTCAGGCCCCCGGGGGGTCAGCCACATCAGGCCCCTGGGGGGTCAGCCCCATCATTTGTACAATTTTCAGTTAGTAGCCCATAAGGATGCTACCAGCCAAATTTTGTTGAAATCCGACCAGCGGTTATGGAGAAGAAGTCGATTGTTGACGGACGGACGGACGGACGGACGACGGACGCCGGACGCCACGGTATGGCATAAGCTCACCTTGGTCCTTCGGACCAGGTGAGCTAAAAACTACAGTTATAATGAATTATTTACATTACTTGGCAGGTGCAAATTATCAGTATTTTAATATGAAGGATATATAGTTATAGATAGTTATTTACAATTTTAAAAATAGTTCCTAATTCAAATTTTTAAATCATAGTACTTTTCAACACGTCATACCTATAGTTAGATGAGATAGAATGACAGGTTACAATTGCCATGTTTTCAGTTTAATAAGTATATATAATCAGTACATTGAACATGTACTGTACATGTATGACATATGACATGTACAGTATGTTATAGGGTCATTCATGTCTACATACTCGATCACTCTTTAGATCCTACAACAAAATATTGGCAGGCTGAGTGCCATCGCTACTGTCTTAGGCTTTATTGATGTGCGCGGTAATCGAGGTAATCGTACGCGTACTACTGGCTGCAGGCGACCAGTTCTGGCCGAGTACCAATTCTCTCCTACACAATTAAAATGAAAATTTAGTCACTAAAGCTACTTTACGTGCTTATTTCCACAAAAAAATGGTCTGAAAATTCGCGTTTAATCATACAAGTACACATACGATGGCGATATATAGGCCCTTATTGGTACCCGGTGAAAACTGGTCGCTTAACAGTACAGCCGAGAACTGGTCGTCTGTACACATGAGCTGTAGTAGTCGGCGGTAGTCATATTCAAACAGTTAATCAGATCTCAATTTCAAATATTGCCTTTCGGTCGGAACGAAGGAGACAGGGTCAGATTATTCATACTAACCTTTGAACAGACGACTTTATTCCTGTTTCCATCTATTCTCTCGATATTCAGTTGATCATGGGGTCTACCGCACGCCTTGATCCACCTCAAACACTTATCTAAATTTGTCTTAGGCTTTGGGAATGGTAACAAAGTCACGCCTATTAATCGGTCACGATACCTTTCGTCTGTGTTACATTTTCCCCAAACACATCGACGGACCATTATTGGTTTAAAGACCGAAACGTCAAATAGTACCCTGCATCACAAGCCTGTATCACGGTTTGTTTGTGATGCAACCATGGCGGCCAAAACATCACAGCTCCGGACAAAATCCGAGCTATTATTTCATTGGTCAATAAATTGATGCTCATTTGCATATCGGAACCATGAATTATAAGCTTTCGTTCCCTTTCTCACTTTAATTCAGCTAATAAAAAATACTATTTCAAATTTGTTATAATGTTAGATCTTCTCTAACCCTTTCTCTCATGACATATTCATTCATTCTCATTCACTCTTCCTCTGTTAGTCTTTGTGTGGGGTGTAAGTAAAACGGTGTTAGTTGTTAAATTTTGAATAATTTCCAAATTTATATAGATACTGCAAAATCAACAGTAAAACACATGAAGGTTATAAACCTATTTCCAGTATGAAAAAAAGATTTCCAGCGGTTGGGGGCCCCTGCCTGCGTAGATAATCCTGTTTTCACATAAGGAAAAAGAGTCTCCGGAATTCGTGATTATGGTTTTTTTGATTTTACTATTGTATCAAAGTTTTTTACTCCTATGTTTAGATTTTTGATTCTGCTTTAGTTGTTGTCGGTGAATTTCTCTTGAGTACAATAGAACTAAAATGTACATTAAGTTGTACGTTTAAATATTTAAGCCTTTTTGACCACTGTGACCTTAAATGAAGGGCAATGTTATGTATTTGAACAAAATTGATAGCCTTCATGCCGGAATACTACGGACTCAACATCAGTACCCTGAACATTTCGCTTAATGAGAAGTCGTTTAAAAGTTTGAACAAACGTGATAACTCTTCATCTAGGCATGTTTCAGTCCTAATATTAGTACCCTGGGCCTTTCGGTTATTGAGAAGAAGTCGCTTGAATACAAAGTTTACGGACGGCGGACGATGACTATTGGTCATCCTGACCCTTCGGGTCAGATGACCTAAATTACAGACCAAAACAATAGGTCTTTTCACCCATAGGTGAAAAGCTTTAATTATCGAAATAAAAACTGATCAGCAATATTGTTTTAGAATTTACCCAATCGTAAGATATTCACAACTAGCATCGTCGAGTTATATCAACATAAATCAAAGTTTAACATGCATGATAATCTTTGTGTGAATGGTGATCTTAACAATCCGTCGACAATAATTTGAATTTATCAGACAAATATTTGTAACCGATGTATCTTACCATGTCCAGCAGAATATGCCATTTCAAGTTTGTGTCCGATGGCTTCTATGTCGCGGTCTGAACCATTAATATATGTACAAATGCGCATTTTTCTGTCTAATTTGCAATCGTCAATTTTGAGTATTATTGCGTAATTCTGATGTTTATTGTCAATAGCAAAAATGTGAGCGAAATCAACCTCTCTTTTGCAGAATTCACTGTTTAAAAAGTTTGTAGATACAACAAACAAAGCTTTTTCACTTCGATCCATTGCTTCGGAAATGTTGTCCATCACAGGTGCTCCTATTGTAAAGTCTCTTTCTGCTATCATACACCTTTTTAAATAAAATAAAAAATACATTTCCATAGTATTATCTATACTTGAAAGATCTGAAAAGAAGATTAGAATTTCTTGGACAGACATATCCGCACTTCCGGTGAGGGTAAGATAGATGATTGATAAATCTACCTTAGAAAAACTGATCTCCACCCCAAGTGCAAATCACTTCAATTATGATTGCTTAAGGCGGTAATTTTGACCAAACGTTTGTTTACGTTGCAGTCTGTAGTAAAGACTGCTATTTTGAATTTAAATTGCAGGTAATGCAAACACTGGTTATTAATAACAAGAGACCCATGGACCTAAAACGGTCACCTGATATTTCATAAAAATTGTCATTTCATTAAGCTTAGTGCATATAAACTAACATTATCTTATTTACAAGATTAAATGATTATTATTGCAAAGGGCAATAACTCCGTAATTAAGTAAGAGTTGAAAAAAGCTGATTTTCGAACTCGTCCGAGATCTTCCCAATGTAAGTCTACATACAAAGTTTAAATTAAGCTGGGTGCATATTTACTCAAGTTATCACGTTCACAAGGTCCAGTAATTATTATCAGTGCCGTAAATTATTGTTAAATCAAGCTGATTTTAGAACTCGTCCGAGATCTTTCCAATGTTAGTCTACATACAAAGTTTCATTAAGCTCAGTTTATATTTACTCAAGTTATCACAAGCTCCAATAATAATTATTAGTGCAAAGGGCAATAACACCGTAAATTACCGTTGAATAAAGCTGATTTTCTAACTTGTTCGAGATATTTCAATAGTTAGTCTACCTGCAAAGTTTCATTAAGCTTGGTTCATGGTTCATATTTACTCAAGTTATCTTGTTCACAAGGTCCAATAATAGTTATTAGAGCAAAGGACAATAACTCCGTAGATAATGTTGAATCAAGCTGATTTTCGAACTCGTCCGAGATCTTTCGTATGTTAGTATACATGCAAAGTTTCATTAAAGGCCCACTACCTTTCCGAAATGGCTTTTATTTTTTTTAAATGGAAATATAAAACGAGATTAATAATTCTATAGAGTCGCAAAAGTTATCAACTTACCGGTAATACTACACTTATCACCTTCTGAACAATTTAAAATGTTGAATTTCATAACGCAAGTCGTTTTATGTTTCCAACCGTCGTCCTAAATACCCGGTGGTAGTTGATTATCACTGCGACAGAAGGCAAAACAGCGAAATGAAACCCAACTGTCATCGTATATTACGAAGGATATAGAATAGAACATTAGAATATATTTTCTTATGTTACCTATGATTTTTAGAAACCTTTAAATTTTGCTCCGCAACGGTAGTGGGCCTTTAAGCTTAGTTTATATTCACTCAAATTATTGCGTTCACGATTAAATGTTAACGCACGACGCACGACGACGGACAATAGACTATCGCAATAGGTCACCATGACCTATGGTCAGGTGACCTAAAAAGATGTTCGATCTGAAGTTATACTCCGTGTGTTCTGATAAGTATGCCCATCGGCCATTCACGTTCGACCACAAACAGTATGTTTTGGTTTGTTTTTGTCAGATGATGCAGTGATAATAAGGATCTATGTTTTAATCAGATTACCGTTTCTGTAAATGTTTTTTGTTTTGTAAAAATCGCACTCAATATTTTCTATCGCAAATTTCATTTTCCGGAAATTTGATAGTATGCCTATTTATATTAGTTTGTCCACGCATGCTCTGTTGTAAGTTCCGGAAACAAGAAGATGACCATGTGCACTATAGAAGTGAAACACAACGAATTATACTTAAATAATAGCTGCTGGTTGTGAGGGAATAAGGTAAATATGTGTATTTTATTTTGAAATATTATGATGAATTGTTTACGCTTCTAAGGAACCTGTATGTTCCTCTGTATCTATCATATTTGATTATATTATTGTTGAAGGGATTGACGTTCGTTCCCGCGTATATAACATGTGTGTCTAAGAGTTATGTCCCCTCCTCCATAGATAGTTTATAATAACGTTTCAACGTTCTATTTTTTGTTTGTTTGTTTGATTAATTAACGTCCTATTAACAGCTGTGGTCATTTAAGGACGGCCTCCCATGTATGCGGTGTGTTGTGTGTATGTTGTGCGAGGTGCGTGTCCTGGGAGACTGCGGTATATTCATGTTGTGTCTTCTTGTATAGTGGAACTGTTGCCCTTTTTATAGTGCTATATCACTGGAGCATGCTGCCGAAGACACCAAGCAACACACCCCACCCGGTCACATTATACTGACAACGGGCAAACCAGCCGTCCCACTCCCTTTTTCCTGAGCGCTAAGCAGGGGCAGAAACTACCTCTTTTATAGACTTTGGTGTGTCTCGGCCAGGGGACAGAACCCAGAGCCTTCCTCACAGGGGCGAACGCTCAACTCAAGGCCAAAAGTGAGGCGGTGCCAAGGGAGGCATTAGGAAGGATAAAGTCAGTTAGGAAGAATAGAAAAGATAAGATATTTCTCTGCATATATTCCATTTGATGTTAAATGATGTAACTATAATATGTTTATTATTTCATATATGCATGGATTTATTGAGATAAATGTTAATGCTGCCCATTTAAGTGTTAATTCTGGTCATTTTTGAGATCATGTATTATAATAATTTTCTTGGAAAATTATACTTTCTATTTCAACTGTTTCTCGAATTACTTCTGGTTTCATTTTACTTCTTGGAATTGTCAATGTTTATGTTTACATATTTCACAATATTCATGCTAGCTTTATATTTCAAATTTATGTGTAACAAATTTAACGCTTATCTCTGTTGTTACACTTTTGAGGTTTGTAATTATATAAAGGTATTCTAAAATTGTATATGTACTTATGAACGGAGTATGTTAAAGTTACTTAGTAATCGGTAGCATATATATGTACACGTGCTAACGAAAGTAGTTAAAATATAGTTATTTGTATTTTCAGTTTATACGTTATATGGAGTTATGGAAAAAGGGAAACGCAATAAACAGCATTCCATATATCAGTTCTTGAACTTTATTTATACACGACCAAGCCAGCTACAGTTTCATATACAATTAATGGTTTTGCTCACTAGCGTGTAAACTTGTGGATGTTAAGTAAGTTCCAGAAAATGTTGGAGGAATTGGCTGCCAGTGCAAATATCACCTGAGATCTAGAATTGGTAATGCCATGACATTAATAATGCTAACAGTAAATTAGCATAATGTTGTATGTGCAATGATTTTCATACTGACGAATCAAGAAGACCTTTCAATATGTTATTCATTATCAAGAGTTATCACCATTTTGAGAAAAACATTAATTACAATGCGTAAGTTAAAATTTTACAAATAAGAGCTGAAAATATTTGACTTTTGCAATGGTGGGGTTTGTTGCGTGGTGTCTTCGGCGACATGCTTCAGTGATATAGCACTATAAAAAAGGCAACGGTTCCACTATACAAGAAGACACAACATGAATATACCGCAGTCTCCCAAAACACGCACCTCACACAACATACACGCAACACACCGCACACATGGGATGCCGTCCTTACATGACCATAGCTGTTAATAGGACGTAAATTAATCAAACAAACAAACAAACAAACACTTTTGCAATGCTGCCATACAATAATGTATATCATTATACAGTACACACAGACAGACCATGATGCCAAGCTGTTGTCTACAATTTTATGGCACGTTTTAACAGCGTTATTAGTAAGTGGAAAGTGACCTGTGCAGGTGTGTGATCATTCACTAATACTTAAGGCTTAAAATAGGAAATTTGCATAATCTATGTGTTGTAACAGACACCAGGTAATAATTACGTCAAACGTTTCGCTCATTTATGGCTCATATAACTTACTACATGATTTTATCGCTTTACTCAACTTCTTTTTACCTAACATAAATAACTGTTCCAAAAAGTTTGAAAAGACACGATCTTTAGCGAGTGGATTTTGAACTGTAAATAATAACTAACGAGAGTTAAGATTAACATGATAGATAACAGTCGCGTGTTGGGGAACTTGTTTTTCTCTTACTCTTGACAGGAATATCTGCAATAATAATTGTACTGGTGTGTGATTGTTCTTTTTCATCCCAGGGTAAAGACAAGCTACACGAGATCATATGTGCTCACACAGGGTAAGAGAAAAAGAATCATTCACACTCTTTTGGTTGAGACAAGTAATTTCAATCCTGTGGATAAGATTCTTACGCTCTCAAAAACTCTGCAAATCCTGTTTGACAATTAACGGAGCTGAAAAAATCTATTAATCCCATGGTAATCTTTAATTAACACCGCATACTGCGTCATATCTTTCTACTTCAAATAGGCAACTATCTGTATACGGTAAATACAATGCAAAATGTGCGATGAAAAGTTGTTACAGTACCTGAACCGTTTAACGTTCCCAAATTTGCGTTTCGTTTGCGTTATTTCCGATATAATTAGCAATCGTTAGCGTTAGCAATCGTTTATCCTCAATCGTTATCGTTTGCGTTAGCAATCGTTAATCGTTAGTTGCGTTTACAATCGTTTGCGTTAGAAATCGTTTGTGTTAATCGTAAGAAGGATACACGGGAATACACTTCCGCTAACCTTAATAGCTAAAAATAGAATCAAATGCCAGTGAGTTCATTTTTTTCTCTGAAAATATTACTTTTACCACAATCTGATTAGAATAAGACTGTATTGGATAAGATGATCTGACAACATCCCATAAGGGGTCATGTCCAGGCGACCTTTGGAATTGGCCAATCAAATTGCTGCTGCCAGAATCTTCAATGTGACTTTTAGGGGACGAAATTGTTTGAAAAAGCTGTCAGAATTATTTTCGTGTACGAAGTCATCTCGCTATAACAGCGCAACAAAGCTTATTGTATATGTATACTTGGAAGAAATGGCGTTGTCAGTTGAGGTAGCAATGTGTAGAAAATGCTTGTAAACTGAAGTGAACGTGGTACAAAGGTCATCCAAACATGACCCCTCTCAGATTGCGTTTACCGCTTCTTGTAGTAGCGATCATCATAACATCTGTGAAATTAAAAAATGAATAAAGTGTGTTATATTGCATTTTATTACTCATTTGGTTGTATATATGTTTGTTAGATGTGGGTGAAATAAAAATATGTAACCAGATCGCATACATGACGCTGCGATCCTTGAAAACGATCTGAAGTACTTCGTATTTAAATGACAGACCATTTTTGATTCAGTCAATTTAAAGACATAATAATAGATGTATTAATTATCAAAACCACAAAACGTAATGTGATTTTTAAAAAACTTTTTTATCATTATCAGAAACATAAATGTCTATATGTTTCTGTTATTATCCCCCGTGTCCATCTGTCTGTCTGTCCGTCTGTCTGTAACACTTCGTTTCCGTGCAATAACTCTAACAAATGTAAACCGATTTTCTTCAGGTAGGGCGTTAGAATTGTACCTGCTGCCCCTATTGCATGATCGTAAAAGGCGACTAAATTTAGGATCTTATCTTTTCTCTTCTTCCTAACTGACTATCTTTCCTAATGCCTTCCTTGGCATCGCCTCACTTTTGGCCTTGAGTTGAGCGTTCGCCCCTGTGAGGAAGGCTCTGGGTTCTGTCCCCTGGCCGAGACACACCAAAGTCTATAAAAGTGGTAGTTTCTGCTCCTGCTTAGCGCTCAGCATACAGGGAGTGGGACGACTGGTTGGCCCGTTGTCAGTATAATGTGACCGGGTGGGGTGTGTTGCTTGGTGTCTTCGGCGGCATGCTTCAGTGATATAGCACTATAAAAAGGGCAATAGTTCCACTATACAAGAAGACACAACACGAATATACCGCAGTCTCCCAAAACGCGCACCTCGCACAACATACACGCAACACTACGCATACATGGGAGGCCGTCCTTACATGACCATAGCTGTTAATAGGACGTTAATAAATCAAACAAACAAACAAACAAATTCTTCAAACTTAGTAACAAGATTAAATGCCTTAAGGACTTGTCCAAGTTCGATGGCGACTTTCAACGGAGCTTATTTAGCGGAGTTATAGATCTTTGCTTTGCTTTATAAAACTAATATTGTTAAAACTTGGTAACAAAGTTGAAGGCCTTAAGGGCTTAGCCAAGTTCAATCGCCACTTTTAGCAGATCTTAATAAGCAGAGTTATGGCCCTTTGATTTAATTAAAAAAGTCATTTTCTGCCACTTCCGTACAATAACTGTAATAAATAGTAACCGATTTTCTTCAAATTTCGTAACAGGTTCAAATGCCTTAAGGGCTTGGCCAAGTTCGATTGCCACGGCATGTTTCAACCAAGATTAAACCTAACCTCAATAATGTTTACCTACAATATGTCCTGAAAGCGGGTGATGGAAATTCCACGAATTTGTTTGTTTTTATTATTTTCTGCGAAAGCAATTCAAATATTAACGAAAATGTCTTATAGAATATCAATGTCAAAAGCTTTGTTTTAAAAAGGATCCGACAACAAAAAGATTACATAAGAAAATAGCTAAAACAGGTAATAAACTATTAATACAGACACACTGCGTAATATTGTTCTTGTTATGTTAAATACTATCAATTATGTTCCAAGCGTGACGCATACGGGTATTGTACCTGTAAGTAAAGGTCATTGCATGGCTTTCGAGTAATAAGGGATTTATTACACCCGAGCGAAGCGAGGGGGTAATAAGTCCCGAGTGACGAGAAATCATGCAATAATTGACTTACTGCATGCTTTTAAACCTCGAACAAAAAGACAGGCTGATCGAAAAAAATTCCCATCTTTCTATCACTATACCCTGCTCCCCCGTTGTTCTCTAGTTTGATTTACCTGTACATATTATGCTTGTGAGCACTTTTCAGTATTGTCCATTGTAAGGAGCACAAGGAGTTTAACCATGTGTAAAGATACAAACTTTGATTCTGCGAAATGCTGCATCAAAATGATTTTAGGAGATATGTTCAGTATGGAACAATTGGATTATTATCAAGCTCTGTTAAGCGATTGCAAGAAAATAAGTAAACAAAAAAGAAATTGGCGGAAACTTTAAATGTAAGTAAATTATTTAAGATTATATGTGCTTTCAATTGATAAAATGCATATTGATTAATACAAAGGCATCATTTATTGATATAAAGGTTCCCGAAGAGTTAAATCTTCCTTACAATATGAAGTTGCTATCATATAATAATTAATTGAAATAATAATTAATGAAGCTTTTTGATGTACATTTAAATAAATATGATATTCTTATTGCATTGTATTTTTTAAAATTTGGCAGCATTGGTTAGTTGGTCTATTGATTAATCTAATCATTATATATAATTAGAACAAAGTGAGAAATGATTATCTCCCCTCTCTTACAGCATTTGTTACCATGGTCGACTGCACAAATGTCCAGCCCCTGTCATGGTCATGTAATAATCCTGATTGGCCATGAATGGGGGTTATAGTGGTGTCAACTGTGGTAGTAAGACATTTATTAGCCACACTTTCCTTTGTGAGAGGTTGGAAGTATGCAGTAAAGGTATATACGTCAGGACAGGTGTTACCCTGTATGTGTCGACCCCCTGTCGCTGGTCACGAGCGGAGTTCACCTGTAATTAACACCTTCTTGAGAGGGAGATTCCCTTTTATACCAACTTACCTGTGCCCAATAACAGGACACTTTACGTATTTCTTATTTTTAAGTTTTGATGTTTACAATATGCTTTCAACAATATCAATTACGTTGGAATGAATTAGCTTACATTGTATGGATAATTAATTTGTTTAAACTGATGTGATCAAATAACTTTATTTCTTACATCACTTACAAATATACGTACAAAATCTGTCGCAATGCAATTTTACAGTTATCATCTCATCAATGTACATACTGTACATGTATGCATGTGCATCGCTGTCTTCACCGTCGTTGTCACCAATGATCATGTATAGTAGACTTACTTTGAATATACATAACTGGAAGTTAAATATTTTAGTCTCTATATCTTTATCATATGCTTGAACTATATTTTAAGAGAACTGCAAATGACGAAACACGAATTCAAATGTTTAATCTTTATGACAGTAGCTGCATGTAGCGTATGTACGTACATTTGTAAATATATGACCCTAAAATTGAGGCCTAGTCAATTGTAAGCAATGAGCTTTTATGTTCACATATACTGTATATATATGAATGCACACCCTAGTAATATAATCAGTTATGACAAAATGTTCCGAGAATACATTTTCCATGGCAGACGAAGAAGTCTTTCGACAATCTCAAAAACAAAACAAACTGAAATTTGTAATTGATGCGGGGAACACTGTAAAATGTAACTTATTACAATTGTTGAGTTATGACATATCGATAATAGAAATCAAGCATATAGACGGGAATTTGATTGAACTGCATTCAAATGTGTGTGCGTGGAAAGCTGTTATAATCATTTCAATATCATGGTGCTATTTAACGTACCAGTATACGCCTGATCGCTTCACTAAAGTTACGACATTGTGACGGTAATATTATAAATAAAGTGTTGTAACAATTTGTTTGTTATTTCTTAAAATATCGGATAAATATGAGACTTAAAATGATACAATTCGCTCTTAATACATACAGTTGTACACGTAATTTGTAAACGTACGTGTAAAGTGGAAACTTCGTATCGAGTACAGTCGTGTTTGACTTCATCGTATTATTATCAGTAAAGAGTTGTAATAATTTGTTATTTTTTAAAATATCGGGTAAACATGACACTTTAGAATAATACCTTTATCCCTTAACACATACAGTTGCACATGTAATTCATTTTGTAAACGTACATTTTGTACATGTTCAGTGGAAACTTCGCATCAAGTACTGTCGTCTTTGACTTCATCGTGTCCATATAGTTTTCATACACAAATGGTTATATGATATACAGAAACTAATATCACCAATGTAATTATTTATAGGAAAATTATGTAGTATTTAATCCTGTACATACTCCTGTTTTTCTTATATATTCGTCTGTATTTCAAAACGTCAAAATCCGTAATTTATCCTAGCAAATCGTTTTGCGTTAATCGTAAACCGGCGCGGTATTGCGGTAATCGTTAATCGCTAGCAAAGCTTGACGAGCGATTTTTTTTTTGCGTTGCGTTTGCGTTAGGCTGGTAACGTTAAACGGTTTTGTAATTTATGGCACCTAATTTATATTGTTAACATATTATAATGATATATTCAAATTATCACAAATGAAAGAATACATAACTGTTTGTTTATGTAATAAGTAAGGTTTGTTTATGAAATAAGTAAGGACAATTTCAAGATTATGTATTTATTCAAAATGTCTTGAATCTAAATTAACTTCATCTCATTCAAATCCATTGATATTAATGATATATTCCATCTTCAATGATAGTACAGGTATTTTATTACAAAAACTTGAATATAATATCCCTGACTGGATCCAAAAATACATAGGTGGATGACCACTAGCAAATAAGTCATTATGGACATTTAGGTCTGTATCCTATGTGTGGATAGATCCAGTTATTTATATTATATTATAATCTCTAAATTATGATTATATATTTTTTGAAAAACAATAAACTTCGCACATAACTATATTGGAGATGATATCTTAAATACTGTCCTTATCCCAACATTATTCATCAATACAATTGCTACAGTATATGTTCCTGAATATGTTTAAAATTAGAATTTTGTTGAATCATATGTATATACTCATTGTTACTAGGAGAAAACTAATATAGGCAATGCCTGTTGTTTAATCCTTTTTCGTTATTCGAAATACAATTTGTTGAAATGAAATGAAATGTAACGGTTTTGTACTGTAATAAACACGATAACATACTGTTATGGACTTTATCACATTATCTTTCTATTGTGAAATATACATACTCCTTACCTCGCGGAGTTGATACTTCACATTGCTTTTGACATCTTACCTGAATTTTACGTTTTCTTCAAGATGACGATGTAATGCTTTTACGAATTCTTTGTCCTCAGAGCTATAAGATATGAAAACGTGATAATCCTTATTTGCTGACAAGGATCTGTCGTTGGTTTCAACGTCATCGTCTGCTGCCTCACTGTCTAAACTAAGGAGTGGTTCCGACGATTCATCCATAACTTTCCCTTTAAATGTATGTTAATACTTGAAAATAGTAGAACAAATGGTGATCTAAATAGGTAAGGAGTTATACTTAAATGTCGCGTTGAAAATCAAAATGATTTATTAATAATATTTACAGCTCAAGTTCACACTATACCAAAGACGAAATATGGTTTGTATTGTTACACCTGTATAATTATTGACCTTTTTTTTTGTTTATAACATGAGTTAAAACAATTACGTAGACGACATAACAGAAATAAGAACCAAGCTGCTAAATTCAAAACACAATTCAAATATATATACAATTTTATACAGGGATGGTTTACAATATCTAAAAAGGAATAATTGGTGGTGGCACAAGAGTAATACAAGAATTTAGTGTTTCTCATCTGTATTGAAATGCACTGGTATAATCCTTGATCCTTCCAGTTTCCGAATTAACAATGTTTACAAATTCATGAGGAAAATGAATGTCCACAGAAAATTTGTAAAGTTCCAGGCAATATGAATAAATCCACTCAATGCGTTGTAACAATCCACTGATAAAGTCACAATATATCTCCCAATAGAATCTTATATGGCACTATACGATTCTTGATATGTTTAATTACAGGTCTCATTACAGTTCTGATTAGCCTTGGACAGCTGGAGTATATATAGCTAAACCCTCATTCAAGAATTTTGGAGAATCTTCTACGTCTAGAAATATCTAACTAAAAACAGTAAATAAATAAACACACATAACTTTCTGGGAAAAGATAATTCTAGATCACTACTTATAATCAACATGTTTACGAACATATTTGTTTATACATGATAATATTCTAAAAGTTCTATAACCTTAATTAATGATATGACCTTAGGATGAATTGATAACAAAGCTATAGGAGTTATCTCCCTAAAATGTAAATGTATTTAATAAGTGTCATACATAAGATAATCAACCAATCAAGGAATCGATGATACGGCAATACGGGGATCCCGAGGGAGTGAAATTAATTACGTCTTTACGGGATTGTAACATCACATTTTACAATCTCAAAAGGCACATATATTGAAGGGTTACAATAGTTGTCGCATGTGTATGCCATTGTATGATTATGTATTATTAATAAAATATGAAGATTAAAGATGTAACTTGATGATGATTCTTATATTGGGGCACGCTTTCCGCTCGAGCTTTGGTGTATCCCGGGCGCTAGGACCAAGGACCTCGTCGACCTGATAAGCGAAAGACTTTCCAAAGCTGTGTGTAGGCACAAATCAATAATATTGTATTTATGGTCAGGAACATGTGACATTGGCTCCAAATCTGGCAAATACATTTGTCTACGTGAACCAAACTCTGACATAGTCGTAAATACAATAGTGGACGAGTACCATAGGGCAATTTCCCTAACAGAAACATACGGTAACAAAGTGTCATTATGTCTAATAGATTGCCCCACTTTTAGTGCCGCGACATGGAATCTATCCAAGGGACTACCAAATGATCCCGATGATTTATCGACAGATGACAAAGAAATAACCAGACAAGTTCGGCTATTAAATACGTACATCGAACAAATCTGGTCGTGTCTTAACATTATGTCCTCTCGTATCCTTGACTGGTTGTGTCCCTGACATTATGTCCTCTCGTATCCTTGACTGGTCGTGTCTCTAACATTATGTCGTCTCGTATCATTGACTGGTTGTGTCCCTGACATTATGTCCTCTCGTATCCTTGACTGGTTGTGTCTCTAACATTATGTCGTCTCGTATCATTGACTGGTTGTGTCCCTGACATTATGTCCTCTCGTATTCTTGACTGGTTGTGTCTCTAACATTATGTCTTCTCGTATCATTGACTGGTTGTGTCCCTGACATTATGTCCTCTCGTATCCTTGACTGGTTGTGTCTCTAACATTATGTCATCTCGTATCATTGACTGGTTGTGTCCTGACATTATGTCCTCTCGTATCCTTGACTGGTCGTGTCCCTGACATTATGTCCTCTCGTATTCTTGACTGGTTGTGTCTCCTAAATTATGTCGTCTCGTATCAT
>SAYR01072125.1:355290-398527 GCA_004382745.1 Argopecten irradians irradians
ACCAGTCAAGGATACTAGAAGACATAATGTAAGGGACACGACCAGTCAAGGATACGAGAGGACATAATGTCAGGGACACAACCAGACAAGGATACTAGAAGATATAATGTTAGAGATACAACCAGTCAATGAAACGAGAAGACAATGTCGGGGACACGACCAGTCAATGAAATAAGAAGACATAATGTTAGAGACACAGCCAGACAATGAAACGAGAAGACATAATGTTAGAGACACAACCAGACAATGATACGAGAGGACATAATGTCAGGGACACAACCAGACAATGATACGAGAGGACGTAATGTTATAGATACGACCAGTCAAGGATACGAGAAGACATAATGTTAGAGACACAACCAGTCAAGAATACGAGAGGACATAATGTCAGGGACACGACCAGTCAAGGATACGAGAGGACATAATGTCAGGGACACAACCAGTCAATGATACGAGAGGACATAATGTCAGGGACACGACCAGTCAATGATACGAGACGACATAATGTCAGGGACACAACCAGTCAATGATACGAGAGGACATAATGTCAGGGACACGACCAGTCAATGATACGAGAGGACATAATGTCAGGGACACGACCAGTCAATGATACAAGAGGACATAATGTTAGGGACACAACCAGCGAAGACATAATGAAAGGGACACGACAAGTCAAGGATACAAGACGAAATGATGTTAGGGACACGACAAGTCAATGAAACGAGAAGATATAATGTTAGAGAAACAACCAGTCAATGAAACGATAAGACATAATGTTAGAGACACAACCAGTCAATGAAACGATAAGACATAATGTTAGAGACACAACCAGTCAATGAAACGATAAGACAATGTCAGGGACACGACCAGTCAATGATACGAGAGGACATAATGTTAGGGATACGACAAGTCAATTATACGAGAGGATATAATGTTAGGGACATAACCAGTAAAGGATACCAGAGGACATAATGTCAGGGACATAACCAGTAAAGGATACCAGAGGACATAATGTCAGGGACACGACCAGTCAATGATACGAGAGGACATAATGTCAGGGACACGACCAGTCAATTATACGAGAGGACATAATGTCAGGGACACGACCAGTCAATTATACGAGAGGATATAATGTTAGGGACATAACCAGTAAAGGATACCAGAGGACATGATGTTAGGGACATAACCAGTCAAGGATACGATAGGGCATAATGTTAGCGACACAATGTATACCTGCATGACAAAATAGTTGGGTATAAATCAGGGGCGCAGGAAGCGGGGGGAGCAGGGGGAGGCAACTGCCCCCCGTTCCCCAGGACGGGGGGGCAAACATGTCTTTTTGCCACCCCATTTTTGCCGACTGAAATTTTCTTAAAATGCTTATTTGAAAGAAAAAAGGGTCCTCCTGCACATTTTTCGTACTTCATTCTAGAAAATTTTCCGCTGAACGGCGCATTTCCTAAAACGTTCAAGCACATAATGTCAAACCTTAAATAGTAAAAATTCAATACACACAAACTAGACTAAAAATGACCATCAAGGGATTCTATATACTATTTTAAAAAATGTCTCTTAAAAGGTCAGTTTGTTTATATGTCTTAGCGAGACAATTAATTCATTTTTTTATGTTACACAACAATGTGCCGAAGGTGTGAAGCTGGTATATTCAGATCGAGTAGGGTTGCATAATGTTATGACGACACAATTATCATTTCTAAATGCAGGTAGCTTTAAATCGAAAAATTACCATGTTAAGAACGCTTTATAATCATTAAACTTTATTGTAAAACTCATCTCAGCCATTCTAAATCGTATTTTTTTTCCCGGGGTAGACCCCCGGACCCCCCTAACACCAAATTCTCGCGCCTTTGGGCGCTCGCAAATTCATCAAAATGCATTGTAAAACTTATCTAGGCCATTCTAAATCGTAATTTTTAATTAAAAATCTCGCGCTTTCGGGCGATCGCAAAATCATCAAAATACATAAAACTCATCCCGGGGGTCACCCTCAGACCCCTAATAATTAAATTTAGTGATATATCAAAAATGTACATAAAGCATATATTATATGGTTGTGAGTTGAATCAATCTCCTCCTGTAGGTGTGGCGGGGGGGGGGGTTTACAAAATATTGAGGACCTTTACCCCCCCATGACGTTTCATCTTCCTACGCCACTGTATATATATATGCTAGATAATGAAAGAAAATAATAATGCTTGTTATAATTCACCAAATCCTCCAATACTATTCATTCTTCATATTTCATGAAACAGTTTGTAGACTATGTTTGTATAAGAAGTTATAAACATGTTAATATTCATATAATATTGGATAGCACAATATGGATTATTTTGCTAGATATATACTTTTATATGAATAGATCACAGTTTACACATAAAAAATATTAAAGTGACTTGAACTTGTGTACCTAATGACTGTTCACTACTTGTATAGTATGAAAAGCACTGAAGGAGTCTTCATATCATATACATGTACACACATATATATATATACCAGTGTACATAAAAAGAAAACACAACTACAAAAACAGTTTTTTTACACCAGTGTATATAAATTGTGTGAATATTTATGTTTTCTATACATGTACTTGATGTTTTACAACAAAGTCTGCCAGATGATTCAATAAAGGTTTGGACACAGGCACACAGGTTTGAATTTATCTCATGGCTAAGGTGATTACTTCCCTTTGTTAGAATGTCAACATTCATATGTAAATGTTGAGAAAGATTCAGGTCTAGATTCAGATGAAGGTTTAATTGGATGTCAAGGGGTAAATGAGACAGAGAAGTTAACAAGCTCTGATGTTGGACAGCATATCTAGGGCAGAAGAGAAAGAAGTGATCAACATCTTCAGTAGAGTATCCACAAATACAGGATGGACGATTAGAAAGATGGTCTTTATAGAGATCAAAATTTAGCTGACTTGCTCGATTACAAAGTTGACACATAATAATATTAAACTACCTTGTTCCACCATACTTAAAAGCATCAGTACATTTATCATCAACATTGACGGGGATGGCATGATGGGTAAGGCTCCTTTTGAGTTTGCTTATTGAACCCATATTATAGAAGACACAGTCAGGTTTATTCCACCAAGACTTCATATAAGGATAAAAACTTTTAAAATACATACAAGATCTACAAATGAGGGTTTGAAATATACGTTGATGTACATCATGAGACACTTGACTACGATCAATAATAAAAGGTATAATGTGTTCAAGTAGATAGTCAGGGGTTTCATGATTAATTATTTTAAAAAATAACATATGTTGTTGATCAATTCTACGTTTTTTGAGAGTGTCCCAACCAAGTTCATTATAGACAACAGCATGACTAGTACCTCTGCATAAACAAGAGATGACTCTAGCACGTCAAGTTGGATAGATTCTAAAAGTTTGGATTCCGTTTGATTGCAATTATTCCATACAACATTTGCATATTCAAGGTTTAGGCGTATATACAATTAGTATAGGATTTGTTCTCCTATCAAGATAAACCTTAAGTGATCTTAACGCATTTATTTTTCTGTAGGTATTTTTAAATATAAAATTGATATGGTTAGACCATGTCCCATGACTATTCAGAATAACTCCAAGGTGTTTATGTTTATTTACATTCGTTACAATATTATTCGTGAAAACAAGGTCAGGATAAAGTACATCTGTATATCAGCATTATGTTTATTTGAAATTAAAAGTGCTTCTGTTTTATTTGGGTTAAAAAGAATTCCCCATTTATTCGCCCATATAGATATTCTATTCAAACCATTATTTAGTATTTCAGCTGCAGCTACCTGATCGTTATCTATAAGTACAACAAGGACATAGTCATTCAGATCCCCCGCCAATGGAGATATCAAAGCTGAAGTAAGTTTGATTGTGGAGACTTATGTGTATGAAAAAAAAACAGGAAAAAGGAAGTTGAGCTAAAGAAAGATGGAGTATAATTCAAGAAGAGCGGGGCTGCAATTGTTGAATCAGGAATACAGCCTTGACATTTATATAAGACTATATACACAAAGATGGGTGGAGTTTTGCAAAGTAACATTTACCATTTACCATGATATTTTCAGCAATGTTTCCATGGTTACAGAAAAAAGTACAAAAAGTGAAAACCTTAAAATAGCAAGAGGCACTACTAGATCATAAGACCAATGTGTCTAAGAAGTTTCGTGGAAATATCTCTTCTGGTTTTAGAGTTATGCTCCGGAAACGAACCTGGTACAAAAATATGATATTTTCAGCAATGTTTCCATTGTTACGGAAAAAATGCAAAAAATGAAAACCTAAAAATAGCAAAAGGCACTACTAGATCATAAGACCAATGTGTGTATGAATGTTAGTGGAAATATCTCTACTGGTTTTAGAGTTATGCTCCGGAAACGAACCTGGTACAAAAATATGACATTTCAGCAATGTTTCCATTGTTACGGAAAAAATGCAAAAAATGAAAACCTAAAAATAGCAAAAGGCACTACTAGATCATAAGACCAATGTGTGTATGAAGGTTAGTGGAAATATCTCTACTGGTTTTAGAGTTATGCTCCGGAAACCATTCGTACGGACGGACGGACGGAACCCATTTGTATATCCCCCGCCCAACGAAGTTGGGCGGGGGATAAAAAGGGAAGTATCATCTGCGAAAAATTTAACATTTGAATAGATTTCATTTTCCAAATCATTTATATGAGAAACAAATATGGTCCAAGTACTGAGCCTTTGGGTTTATTTAAAGTAGTAGCATGCCTCTCTGACGTTGCTCAAGAAATGTACTTCCACTATTACAAGGATACTAAATGTCTCCCAAAACACACACCACATGCATCACATTGTAATTGAATACAAGGAAAGTTTTCCTTAAATAACCTCATTTGTAATATATAAAAACATATTAGGCATAATCAACGAATCAAGCCTTCAAAGGTGGAGTTAAAACATACCCCAGTAAGTTATAACACAAAAATCAATGAATGCGATATTTTTTATTCAATTTTATCTTCATCAATTTCAGTTTGAAAATAAATAAGAAAGCTTTGTTTCATTCAAATACAAAATTATCTCAAGTTACACATTTTACACTGACATCATTATAAATATTTAATTACATTAAACCATTACCACTTCCAATATGTTCATCCATATTGATATCATATGGGTTCAACAGCATCTTTAAATTTTCACCAATTTTATAAAAGTCTAAACCAGTTTCGTATTACAGAGTTGTCTGCTCTTACAAAATTCCTGATCAAGAGTAGATAACTCTCTAATATGCTAATTTTATCTGAATAACCATTTTCCAATGATTTTAATTAGAAATTTGGAAAGAAATGATATGGAATTATGATTTTAGTATGAGCAATTTTCTTTCACACTCAATTTTCATGATTTTAAAAGATTTTAAAATGAGTATGAAGATAGGTATAAGAATACAGCACTTGAGGTAACAGTTCTCATTTTATCATTACAAAGTGATATATAATTCAGATTAAATGTGTGATAATTAAATATTAGCACTAAAATTATCAGTCAGGGATATGGAACATCACTAAGTCACTATAAATGGCTATATAGTACATGGTTTATACCATGTGTTGTAATTATTAGCAAGAATTTAGCAATGAAATCTGACATGTAGTGACTTCCTGTGGCTACTTTTCTGTTCAATAATGTTCATATTATCTTTACAACATGTAAAGCATTTTAAAGTATTTACAAATATTTCAGACTACTCTGTACAACAAATCTCAGCTGTGATTGTGAAAAATACAATATAGACGTAAACTAATTCTATGTACAAGTCTGTACTCTGTAAGTTAATATTACATATTTTCACAAACTATTTTTCTTACATATTTTGTACAGATGTTAAATTATTTCACCATCACAGCAAAATGATTTATCATAGTTTACAAATCACTATAACTTATCAATGCAAGCTTACTACATTTTACATAGCATTATGAATTTGAGTTGCACTTCTGCATATAGGTGCAGCATATTGTAAGTTGTTGCTGTACAGTGTTGTATTATCCTGAAGCATATCGAGCGTGGTCTCGGATTTCTGCTGTAAGACAGCCTGTATGGTGACCTGTAGATTGTATGGTCTATAATTTCTGTTGTAAGGCAGCCCGTATGATGACCTGTAAACTGTATGGTCTATGATTTCTGCTGTAAGACATCCTGTATGATGACCTGTAGATTGTATGGTCTATAAATTCTGCTGTAAGGCAGCCTGTATAATGACTTCCTGTAAACTTTATGGTTTATGATTTCTGCTCTAAGGCAGCCTGTATGGTGACCTCCTGAAGACAGGGCAGCAGTAACTGGAAAGCATCCTGTATATAGGTGCTACTGTTTCCCGCCTGTAATTAAGTCATTGATAACGTCTTACAATCATGCAAGAGAACTTATCTAGTCACTGAGGTAAAGATACATTATAATAGTCATTGAGGTCTATAATATTTACAGAAAAAATTAAATATCAAAGAAACACAATTTGACAAAGCATGTTAATTTATTGACTCGTGCCCTATCCGGGCCTTGAACTCACGATCTACGGCACCCAATTGCCTAGCCAAACATACCTGCGCCTTCTACCACTGCGCCACATCCATGTATATTTCTTAAAAACGGCATGTCTTTCAGTTGTTTATTAATTAGGCATTCAATATCATAATATAAAATGTATCATGAATCCATCTATTGTCATTTAGCAATAAATAAAATGTTACACTCATATGGAATTTTAAACTTTTCTTCAAGGATCAAGTAAATGGATGAAGTTATTGGCATAAAATATGATACTTTCTACAAGCGAGGGGCTATAACTCAAGAAAAACTAATGATGAGGGAATATAAACTTAATGGTAAATTGTAGGCATAACATCTACTTATAATGTCTGAGAATTTTCAATGAGAACAGGTCAAAACCGTTAAATAGAATAATAAAACCTCTAGGGTATGACTGATTGTGTGTGCTTATCTTTTGAACCTGAACACAATTGCTTGACATCATGACTTGCTGTGTAAATGTGGAATGCATTGTTGATGACGTCATCAATATTGACATTCAGTTGACAGAATCATGTTCATGTCAATGTGAAAATGCTTCTGTTTTGGCTATTATCTCATCTTTTCTTTTCTTTTTTATTTTTGTATAGTTCAATTTTGCATTTTCATTGGCTTAAAAATTTACTTTAACAGCCCATAAAGGAAACAAGAGGCCCAGAGGGCCTGTATCGCTCACCTGGTTTGTAATGCCAAGTAATGTTCTGAATACAAGTTCATTGTTTCTTTTCTGAAGGAATTTGAATATTTACCTCTAATTCCCCTATTGGGCCCCAGTCTTTCTGCTCCAGGGGGTCAAAGCCAAAATTTATACGAATTCTGTTAACCCCAAGGATGTTTCTGGCAAGATTTGGTTACAATCCATGCAGAACTCTAGGACAAGTAGCGATTTTTAGGATTTAGCTCTTTTTCCCATTTGGGCCCGCCCCTCCAACCCCCCGAGGGTCAGAGCCAAAATTTATACAAGTTCTGTTCCCCTTCCCCCAAGGATGTTTCTGGCCAAATTTGGTTACAATCAATGCAGAACTCTAGGACAGGTAGTGATTTATAGGATTTACCTCTATTTCCCCTATTGGGCCCACCCCTCCTACCCCCGGAAAGTCAGAGCCAAAATTTACACGAGTTCTGTTCCCTTTCCCCCAAGGATGTTTCTGGCCAAATTTATTACAATCCATCCAGAACTCTAAGACAAGTAGCGATTTATAGGATTTACTTCTATTTCCCCTATTGGGCCCCGCCCCTCCTGCCCCCAGGGGGGTCAGAGCCAAAATTTATACAAGTTTTGTTTCCCTTCCCCAAAGGATGTTTGTGGCCAAATTTGGTTACAATCAATGCAGAACTCTAGGACAGGTAGCGATTTATAAGATTTACCTCTATTTCCCCTATTTGGACAACCCCTCCTACCCCCGTGGGTCAGGGCCAAAATTTATACAAGTTTTGTTTCCCTTCCCCAAAGGATGTTAATGGCCAAATTTGGTTACAATCAATGCAGAACTCTAGGACAGGTAGCAATTTATAGGATTTACCTCTATTACCCCTATTGGGCCCCGCCCCTCCTGCCCCAGGGGGGTCAGGGTCACCATTTATGTACAATCTGATCCCCTTCCCCTAAGGAAGTTTCTCGCCAAATTTGGTTGCAATCCATGCAGAACTCTAGGACAAGAAGGGATTTATAGGATTTACCTCTATTACCCCTATTGGGCCCCGCCCCTCCTGCCCCAGAGGGGTCAGGGTCACCATTTATGCAAAATCTGATCCCCTTCCCCTAAGGAAGTTTCTCTCCAAATTTGGTTGCAATCCATGCAGAACTCTAGGACAAGTAGCGATTTATAGGATTTAACTCTATTACCCCTATTGGGCCCCGCCCCTCCTGCCCCAGAGGCGTTAGGGTCACGATTTATGCAAAATCTGATCCCCTTCCCCTAAGGAAGTTTCTCGCCAAATTTGGTTGCAATCCATGCAGTACTTTATGACAAGTAGCGATTTGAAGGAAATGTTGATGGACGGATGGACGACGGACGGATGGGCGACGGACGGATGGACGAACAACGGACGCCGCGCCATGGCAAAAGCTCACCGGCCCTTCGGGCCAGGTGAGCTACAAATGGCATCGCCGTTTTAACATTGTATCTGATTGGCTGAGATGACAGCGTAATGATTTCATAGACAAAAGAGTCCCAAAATGAATTTTGAATATTGAAGAGATTATCTTTAGTAAATTGAATTATAAGAGTTAATTTGAATAGATTTTTTATGTTATGGAGATATAACACAAAAATCTGAGTGTACGCTCATCAGAAAGCGGTTTGTGATGAGAGAACACTCAAATTTTTGTGTTATACAGTGTATCTCCATAACATAAAAAATCTATTCAAGTTAATCCTTAAATATGGGAGAAAAAGAATCATTCCCTACATATGAGGATGTGACAATGAAATCACAACCCTCACGGTGATTCCTGAATGTCAAACCCTTGGCAAGCCTCAGGTTAAACGTACATGAATTACCCCTCGGATTGTGATTTCGTTGTCACACCCTGTAGGTAGGCAAAGATTTTATCATTCCCTGTATATTTGGGATACCTACCTCGAGATAGACGTTAGTAACCAGAGTATTGATATCACTGCTGTCCTCCTTGCCCTCCTGTTAGAAACCACATATAATATACATGTAATATTCAATATTTCAAAAATGAAGATCAAATTTTCAATATATAACATACAATTATCAACCCCTGACACACAAAAAATCTAGTAACTGTGACTGTCATGTCTAATACAGTACTTTAATGATTAACAAACTATTTTTTCCCAAATAAGATCATTTATATATCATGTACAGGTATGTGTATTCAGAAACTTGATATTTATTTTTGGATTTCAAAAACGGTCACCTTTAGGTCAAAACGGGCCAATATGTGCCATACCTCTTTAAATTCTTCATTAAGAAAGTCAGAGAAAGCTATACTTACAGCCAGGGTGTTGAGAACAGAGGTAAACTTTACAGACAATATCCCCACCTCAGTACACAACACATTGGTCAGACTGTAAAATAAAAGTCATAGATTATCGTAACCATGATATCAGTTGTAAACTTTACAGACAATATCCCCACCCCAGTACACAACACACTGGTCAGACTGTAAAATAAAATTCACAGGCAATCGTAACCATGATATCAGTTGTAAACTTTACAGACAATATTCCCACCTCAGTACACAACACATTGGTCAGACTGTAAAATACAATAACAGGTTATCGTAACCATGATTCTGACCAATAAAATTGGTTAATGGTAAAAGATTTTGTATATCAGTAGTCACATGTACTAGAAATGTGAGGTTAAATGAGATAACTCTAGAAAATGCATCAACACAAAGACAAGAATTAAAATGCTATTAATATATCAATTACTGATAAATAAATAAAAATGTTAAAATTAGTGTGAAATAAATGTAAAGCCTCATCAAAAATTTCAACAAATTACTTGTCTTTTCATTCACCGTAACTAAACGAGATAGTTGTTTAGATACTTACTTAGATAGACTGGTGGCTCGCTCCAGACACTGTTTGTCTGTAGGTTGTTTTAGCAGGATTAACTCCCCTGCTTTGTGAAACTGTTCCACAGACTTTGATGTCAGTTCAGCCAGTGACTGTATAGCTACTCGGTGGACAGCCTACAACAGAAGATAGATAACTCACACTACAAACATCGTGGTATCCTAGCTGATTTGTTTATAGAGGCAGTGAACATGAATGCAATTAATAACAAAAGATAAATTGAACGTCATAGATTTTTTTCTAATGGGCATAAGCCACTAAATATGAATCACTCAAATTAATAAATGAATATGTCTTATATTGATAGCCATCTTCCTACATACTGTCAACCAACATTTTTTCCTATTTTTTTTCAACAACTTATTTCACATTTTCATGCTTAACGACCTTTTCACAGCAATTTGACTTCACGATTTAGACTAAAGTGGTTTCAATGTACCCATATTTGATGCACTTTTGTGATTTCTTATTGTCTGCAAAATTGAATCGCACACGAATATAAGATGGTTTCGAGTATACAAAATACACCAAAATAACAACCAAAAGCTATGTCCTATTATTATCAAACTTCTTTTATGTTCATTTCAATTATCAAATCCATATTTTAATTTGTCATATAAGATTCGTAGAGCCGTAGAGGAACATTTCAAAACTAGTGATGGAAATACCTATATATATTTTACATGATTGATCTTAGGAAGTGTTACCTTAGGCTCTACAGGCTCATCGTCATCTTCCTCTTTTGTAGAAAACTGTGTGATACTCTGACGGATCTTTTCCTGAGTCTGAAATAAATTTCAACATATTTACATTTCAGTGGTAGGCTCAAGAAAGTCAAATCTAGCAACAAATTACTTTTACAATACGTCAATATGGTTCTCTCACCTACAAGAAACACAGACATGTACAGCATACGTAAATTGGGAGAAAACGATTCCACTGTGTTCCATTGACAGAGCTAGTGAATTATTTAAAATACCAAGATAAACCATCTAGGTTAGATTTTATCATCAGAAAAAAGACAGTCAGCCTGGTATAGACTAATAGAATATTTTACTCCTTGGGGATGAGACAGAAGAATCTCAACCCAAGGGTTAAATTCATAAGCTTTCAAATGCTAGGCTTTGCCAAGTGCTTGACAGTTTAAGAATCTTATCCTGAAGCTTGTGATCTCCTGTTTTACCCCAAAGAGTGTGAATGATTATATTTCTCTTACCCTATATGAGCATGAGTAAAGATATTGTGTAGCATGTTTTACCTTAGAAACAAAAATCTCACACCAGTTACATTGCAGATATCCCTGTCTGAGGTAAGAGAACAAGAGGCCCAGAGGGCCTGTATCGCTCACCTGGTTTGTAATGCCAAGTAATGTTCTGAATACAGGTTCATTGTTTCTTTTCTGAAGGAATTTTGATATTAACCTCTAAATCCCCTATTTGGCCCCACCCCTCCTGCCACTAGGGGGTCAGAGCCAAAGTTCTGTTCTCCTTCCCCCAAGGATGTTTATGGCCAAATTTGGTCGCAATCCAAGCAGAACTCTAGGACAAGTAGCAATTTAAAGGATGTACCTCTAATTCCCCTATTGGGCCCTGCCCCTCCTGCCCCCGGGGGGCCAGAGCCAAAATTTATACAAGTTCTGTTCCCCTTCCCCCAAGGATGTTTGTGGCTAAATTTTGGTTACATTCCATGCAGAACTCTATGACTAGTAGCGATTTAAAGGATTTACCTCTATTTCCTCTATTGGGCCCCACCTCTCCTGCCCCCAGGGTGTCAGAGCAAAAATTTATACAAGTTCTGTTCCCCTTCCACCCAGGGTGTTTGTGGCCAAATTTGGTTACAATACGTGCAGAACTCTATGACTAGTAGCGATTTAAAGGATTTACCACTATTTCTCCTATTTGGCCCCACCCCTCCTGCCACTAGAGGGTCAGAGCCAAAGTTCTGTTCTCCTTCCCCCAAGGATGTTTATGGCCAAATTTGGTCGCAATCCAAGCAGAACTCTAGGACAAGTAGCAATTTAAAGGATTTACCTCTAATTCCCCTATTGGGCCCTGCCCCTCCTGCCCCCGGGGGGCCAGAGCCAAAATTTATACAAGTTCTGTTCCCCTTCCACCCAGGGTGTTTGTGGCCAAATTTGGTTACAATACGTGCAGAACTCTATGACTAGTAGCGATTTAAAGGATTTACCTCTATTTATCCTATTGGGCCCTGCCCCTCCTGCCCCCGGGGGATCAGAGCCAATGTTTGTGGCCAAATTTGGTTACAATCTATGCAGAACTCTAGGACAAGTAGCGATTAATAGAATTTACCACTATTTCTCCTATTGGGCCCCCCCCCCTCCTGAACCCGGAGGGTCAGAGCCAAAATTTATACAAGTTCTGTTCTCCTTCCCCCAAGGCTGTTTATGGCCAAATTTGGTTACAATCCATGCAGAACTCTAGGACAAGTACCGATTTATAGGATTTACCTATAATTCCCCTATTGGGCCCTGCCCCTCCTGCCCCCCTGGGACCAGTGCCAAAGTTTATACAAACTCAGTTCTTATTCTCCCAAGGATGTTTCTGGCCAAATTTGGTTACATTCCATGCAGAACTCTATGACTAGTAGCGATTTAAAGGATTTACCTCTATTTCCCCTATTGGGCCCCACCCCTCCAGCCTCCGGGGGGCCAGAGCCAAAATTTATACAAGTTCTGTTCCCCTTCCCCCAAGGATGTTTGTGGCCAAATTTGGTTACAATCCATGTAGAACTCTATGACTAGTAGCAATTTAAAGGATTTACCTCTAATTCCCCTATTGGGCCCTGCCTCTCCTGCCCCCGGGGGACCAGAGCCAAAATTTATACAAGTTCTGTTCCCCTTCAACCAAGGATGTTTATGGCAAAATTTGGTTACATTCCGTTCAGAGCTCTATGACCAGTAGCGATTTAAATGATTTACCTCTATTTCCCCTATTGGGCCCCGCCCCTCCTGCCCCTGTGGGATCAAATCAAAAATTTATACAAGTTCTGTTCCCCTTCCCCCAAGGATGTTTATGGCTAATTTTGGTTACAATCCATGCAGAACTCTAGGACAAGTAGCGATTTAAAGAATTTACCTCTATTTCCCCTATTGGGCCCCGCCCCCCCTGCCCCGGGAGTCAGAGCCAAAAATTTATACAAGTTCTGTTCCACCCCCCCCCCCATGGATGTTTGTGGCTAATTTTGGTTACAATCCATGCAGAACTCTAGGACAAGTAGCGATTTAAAGAATGACTCTATTTCCTTTTTGGGCCCCACCCCCTCCTGCCCCTGGGGGGTCAGAGCCAAAATTTATACAAGTTCTGTACCCCCTCCCATAAGGATGTTTGTGGCCAAATTTGGTTACATTCCAAGCAGAACTCTAGGACAAGTAGCATTTAAAGGATTACCTCTATTCCCCTATTGGGCCCGGCCCTCCTGCCCCCGGGGAGTCAGAGCCAAAATTTATACAAGTTCTTGTTCCACCCCCCCCCCATGGGATGTTTGTGGCTAATTTTGGTTACAATCCATGCAGAACTCTAGGACAAGTAGCGATTTAAAGAATTTGCCTCTATTTCCCTTTTGGGCCCCACCCCTCCTGCCCCTGGGGGGTCAGAGCCAAAATTTATACAAGTTCTGTACCCCCTCCCATAAGGATGTTTGTGGCCAAATTTGGTTACATTCAATGCAGAACTCTAGGACAAGTAGCGATTTAAAGGATTTACCTCTATTTCCCCTATTGGGCCCCGCCCCTCCTGCCCCCGGGGGGTCAGAGCCAAAATTTATACAAGGTCTGTTCCCCCTCCCCCAAGGATGCTTGTGGCCAAATTTGGTTACAATCCATGCAGAACTCTATGACTAGTAGCGATTTAAAGGAAATGTTGACAGACGGACGGACGACGGAGGGACGACGGATGCCGCGCCATGACATAAGCTCACCGGCCCTTCTGGCCAGGTGAGCTAAAAACCAGACTTACCCTATTCAGTTTACCAGGGTCAGTACCAAGGCTGAGACTTGACATATTATCTGTGACCAACTTTACAAAATCCTGATCCTCTGGATCTTCTGAAACATACAGTGACAAATCAACAAATGTTTTCTTATTTCAGAAATGACAATATGTGGTAAAGCAAATCAGAATACAGAATAAAAATTTATTTTGTAGACCTTAAATGAGATTGATCATTTCAAGGCCATCAGTGAGAAATAGTGGAAGATAGGGCTTTCATAAAACTTACACACACCCATACATTTTTTTGAGAAAATTAAGGTGGAAAACAATTACTATTATTGAAGTTCAAAACATAACATATTCTTTTTTATGATAATGTTTAATTTGAAATAAATATACATCATAGAACTGTTTTGTCACATATAGCCTAGCTAAATTTTCTTGTCAAATGAAAATAATCTTTCAGACACCTACCCGGTAATTAGAAAGCGGAAGGTATTGTAGAACTAATACAAAGTTGAAAGCATTATATCATTACAAACCATCTTCCTCATCCTCTTCATTCCTCTCAAACACCTGTTTGATCATGATGAGATCAGACTTGATGTCTGCGAGTGTATCCTCAGGCATGGACGTCAGTAATGTTTGAACCTTCTTCTCACATTGATTGGCTAGGATTTCCAATGCCTCCAAGTGGGCCAGCCCTAGAAGGGGAAACACATAACATACAGCCCTAATCACATAATCTGCGTGATATCGTGTAACTTTACCAAGTAATACTTTTGCAAGTCACATGTTATATGACCTGTAGAAATTTTCATTGGATTAATTTCATTGTGATGGCATGACTTGCTGTCAGTAAACAAGAAGGACATCTTAACAAAATGGCCGCTTCCGCTGGTTTTTTGCAGCACAGTTTGATGTTGAATTATTTGAAATGTAGGTTGTTGTACGTAGTTGTTGGATAAAAAGTATCTTAACTCATCCCGAAGTTCTTATATTTGCTCATTTCAAAAGATTTTTTTCTTTAAATCTCATATGATATTTATCACTCATTTAGAATCCAGAATCCTAAATGAGTGATATCTAGATGATCGTCCCCTATATATCACTGGGGTATCTCAAGATTTGTGCTCTTCTTAGAGGAGAAGTCATTTCAGAAGATATTCCAGCTTATAAATGAAAGAGCTTCCTGAAGTAGAAAAGTAACAAATTTGAAAGTTATATTCTAAAATTTGACGCGGGCAAATGAAGTTAGCTAAGGCTCAATTACCGGTAAAGGGAATTTACAAATATTACTTCATAGAGTATAGACACTAACCTTGATATTCATCAAACATAAATCCAAAGTGGGCCTTCTGTGCCTCTTCCGATTCTTTATCCTTTTCCATTCGCTTGGCTGAATCTTCCTTTGCATCTCGGAGAATTTGGGACAGATTAGGCTTATCTCCCCTGTGAAACAACACTTCCTTTGTCTTTCGAAGTCCAGGATCACGGTCTTTGATGACATCAAATGTCTTTTTACCAATGGTTTCCAGGACATCCAAACTTCCTGTTACCAAGGCATTACTCTATAAAATAATACAGTTTATTTTAAGTACACGTACATCACCTTATAATTTCTTCATGAAACAACATTTTTAACTTTCTTTTCAATTGCCTGTGGAAGTGGAACTAATTTTTCCTTTCATTCTTCATGATTTCAAAATATATTTACTTTTTGAAGGAAACAATTTTATTTGCAGATATTGTTTTCATATCATAATTCAGGGAAATCTTATTTAGTACATATCTATGAGATTTTTTGTTTCCAGTCCGTTAATATCACACTAAATTTCTATCAATTCAATAAGTCTGCATATTTTACAATAAGATACAGATTTCATTAGAAAAAGGTGTATTTCTAGTCTATGATGATCTACTTACTGTGTTATGTACCATGCTGGTGGTATTCTGTACGACCGAGGTCAAGCTGGACACACCCCAGGATGAAAACCAATTACCCTGGTCTCCTCCATCAGGGTTCGCCACTTTTTCTTCTTTCTTTTTATTCTCTTGCTTTTCTTTTTTTCCCTCTTGTTCAATTTCTTCTGGATCTGTAAAAAAAGTACACCCTGGTATGCAAAATTAAGCACTGAATTACAGTATTGCTTTCAGTTTGCAGTTGTAGGCTAATGAATGCCAGCTGCAGTGCAAATGTAAATTTAATTTAAAGTTCATGTAGTCTGATGTAAATTCTTATCAATTTCAGGTGAAAATTCAGGTCAACTTTACCTAAAAAGAGGAAAAGAGTCAATTCAGGTCAAACTCTATTCAGGTCAAATTAACAGATATTATTATATTGACTTATTTTTGAGGCAACTAACTCTTACTATTATAGTCTATCTTACTTTCTCTGTCCATTGCAGTGTTTTCTGGTGCCTCAGATCCATCCTTTGATTTCCTCTTCATTTCAGCCAGCTCCTCTGGGGTAGGTGCCCCCATACTGGTCTCTACTGCATCCATCAACGTATTAAACTTATCTCCTGTAACAGCACCACAATATCATCTTATTATACACAGCACAATAGAAAATTTATATCATTTTTATACTAGTCTGGTTTCAATAAAATGTAATAGTTGTATATATCAAACCAGAGGTGGTAGTTGAATTTATATATACACATGGACCCAACAGCCCATCTACTACCTGGTGATCTTAAAGTCTGCTACAGGCCCAAAAGATATCCCAAGGCTTCTTGATGGTGTCTTCGTGTTAAAGTTGTATGGTCTATCACTTTCGCTCTTTTTGTCGTAATGAAAACTGTTTAAGTGTTATACATATTTTTCGCCGTCTGTCTGAGTTTAAAACTTTCTAATTTTATCACTTTTTATAAAGTTACAGCACTGGAAGTATTTTTAATTATAAATGTAAAAAATCTTTTCATCGTGTACACGTGGAAAATAGGTTCGAAAGATGCCGAATCATTCTGAACTCTTCCGAACGTCGTCGCGACAATCTCGAAGTAACATGAGAGTTGTAAAACCAAGAGAAAATGTCAACAATTTTTCATAAACAAAATATGTGGTCGACCTCAGCAAACTGGATTTACAAAGAAATTAATTCCCGCTCATTACAATATTTGATACACACAATATTGAATTACGTCAATGCGTGTATTGGATGTTTCAAATACTCGTTCTATGGACATATACCAGCACGATTTGCTCATTTTAGCCAGAAGGAGAACGTAAACAAACACATGTGCGCTTACGCTAGTTACCTTGATCACCACGTGCAGGACGTGTAGACGTCGGTCACGTGATACGATTCGCAATTCCGACAAAACCCGAAGGTACTGAACATGACGGTGATTGAAGGCGTTTTATTCAAAACCAGGAATATATGATCCCTAGATTTCGGCTCTCTTACAGGCTGACATATGGTTTTGGGGAGCTTAATCATTAAGTTACATGTCCATGTTCAAATATCAAATATTAAAGCGACATATCGTTACAATGAAAATTACCAGAAATACAACTTTAAAGAAAAGTTCCCAATGAAATTAATCACACCCGACCTTGTGACATTTGATGAATGATGCTGTCATTCATTAATTAAATTTGGTGAACCCTTTGTCACAGTATAAGCTCACTTGCCTTTAAGATAGATAAGCTAATAAGTAAGTAACAAAATGCTTACTTCAATGACCAAGAATAAGTATGAGTTTCCAAAAACCAAAGAAACAATTTGTGTAGCAAATTCACACTAGATAAAACTATACACTTAAGTTGAAAAGATGATTTAAGGCTATAAAAATAAGTATGTTGAAAACTGGGCGAGCGGATGAGTACATTTCCGCAGCCCTGCAAGGATATTCAGTATGATATTTTTCCTGTTTCATGGACAGTATTATAATTAATACCCTTGGATAGTGAAGTTGCATACTCTCATTCTTCTGCTTTACTTACCTACTTGACCTGCTAGAGACTGGAACCAGCCACCTTTAGCCTGATCCCCTTCAGGATTATCTCCCTTCTTTGTCTCCTCCTTATTTTCAGACTTTTTATTTCCCTCCTCATCTTCCTCTAAGCCTACAAATTGCAGTAAATATCAAAAATTGCTTTTCTATAATTTCAATATGATTACATTTTGTATTTCAAAATAATGATAAAATGATGCCCAATTAAGACAACTCCTCTTCCAATTCATGTGGTAACTCTTACTTTCTCTATCCATTGTAGTGTTTTCTGGAGCCAGTGTTTCGTCCCTTGATTTCCTCTTCATTTCCTCCAGCTCCTCTGGGGTAGGTGCCCCCATACTGGTCTCTACTGCATCAACCAGTGTGTTGAACCCGTCTCCTTTAATAGGCATAAATACTTTTTTTTTAAATGAGATTCGTGCAATTAATTGGAAAAAGTGTTAGCAAGTTCTGGATCAAAACAAATATAAAAAGCGTATCTATTTACCCAATCTAATTAAAATACAGAACCTTTTATCACTCTGTACTTTTAAAAAGCATCTGACAACATCCCATTAGGGGTTTTATCTTAATAACAAACAGTACAATATATCATATATAAATAACTTATAGCATAAACTTTCCAATACCGATGTAGCAGTCTTGTTTCCCCTTCTGAAGGTTTTACCAGGGAAAGAATTGGCTAGTTATTCTTATATTTTACCCCCTCTCTATTAATTCTAGGAGGCGGGGAATTACCGTACTGGCTAGCTGATTTTCCCCTGCCTCTACATTATTTTTTGTTTTTGGAGGGAAACTATTGGCTAGCTAATTCTTTCACCCCCCCCCCCTCTTTATTATTTTTACAGAGGAAACTATTGGTTAGCTTATTCTTTCTCCCTCTTGGTTATTTTTAGTTTAAGAGGCCCGGGGGAAACTATCGGCTAACTGATTCTTTCCCCCTCTTCGTTATTTTTACGGGGAAAACTATTGGCTAGTCAATTCTTTCCCTCTCTTGATTATTTTTCATTTTAGGTGAGAAACTATTGGCTAACTGATTCTTTCCCAACTCTCAGTCTCAATTATATCCAGCGGAAACTATTGGCTAACTGATTCTTTCCCAACTCTCAGTATACAGTTAAAGTATGGGGTTGAGGGATATAGCAAGTTTCTGGTTTCCTGAGTCTTGTCTATTTCCCGAGGCAGAGCCCATACTTTGACTGTTTTAATATACCGACACATACAAAAGCTATGATTAGACTAAAAATATATTTCTCTCACACGCTATATATTTCTGTCATGTACGGCAATGGTCATTATAGATTGAGGAAATTTTCCATTGTAATCGATCTACGTAATCTTATCTTCAAACATACGAATTATTCCGAGATGATAATTGTGATTCCATGTCCATTTTGTTTTGCTTCAAATCAAACTGCAGGTTAAAATTTGATTCCTCAATGATTTCTCAATATTTAAACATTTATACCACTAGGCATACCGTATTCAACCTAATAAGCACCCATGTCCTTATAAGCGCCCTTCCCCCTTTTGGAGGCCTCAATTTCAATTGCCTAGGCATAAATAAGGACCAAAACTACATAAAACGGTATAAATTTGCAATAATTGTGACTTATTAGCACCTTTTCATTTTTGTCAATTTTTAAGCGTCCTGGGCGCTTATTGGGTCGAATACAGTAATACTAAATTTATATACAAGTATTGTTGAAATTCTGAGACGTTAACCACTTACAGGTAGCCTAAACATATACATAACCACTGTACGTACATGTACATTTAAAAGGTATTGTCCTCTGACCCCATTGCATTTTTCACAAGCCTCTCACTTACAAGATAAACCTGACTATTTCGGTAACAGTTTCTGATCGATACTAACGTCGTCTGATTACATCAACGGGGATGGCGTGATCGGAAACTAGCTCTGCCCAAATGTATCGTCACCTAGCAACTGATGGCGAGATCGGAAACAAGTCCCGCCCACCTCGAAACTGATTGGTTAAACGGAAATAGCCGAGTCCGGGTGTGATAGTTCGAAGACTAACACACAGCTTAGCGAGTGTTTTGGAAAAAAGTAGGGAGCTAGTCAATTTAACCAAGTAACTTTTATATAGCGTAAATAAAGTAGAGGTATATTAATCTCAATTATATCCAGGAGAAACTATTGGCTAGCTGATTCTTTTCCCCCGGCCCTGTCTATTTATTTTAGGGGGCAAACCATTGGCGTACTGATTCTTTCTTCCTTCTCCTTCTCAGCAATCTGATCCTTTCCTCGAAAAACTTTTGGCAGGGGGGAGGGGGAGAGAATTGGCTGTTACACTTGTAAAAAATAGGATATCAACATAATAAATACATGACATCTGATAAAGTGTTCTGTACACAATTATTAATGTATATGTATTGGACTATGTATACTATGTACTAACCAACTTGGCTGGTGAAGGTGGACACTGAATGTGAAGCCACAGTCATCAGGGATGATCCCCAGTTACCCCAGGAACTCCATCCACTGGACGACTGTAAACAACCAAGTCAAGTAATTATGACTCATGATTTTCCTTTTTTCCTTTGAGACTCAACAAAATTTTGAGAACCCTCTATATTTCTTTGTACTAAGAATCATCAAAATTTTAACATTTGTGTTCTGGACCTGGCTTAAAAAATTCTACCTAAGTCACTGCTTATGTGAAATATCAATACATGTATATCTCTTTAAAACATGTATTGAGTTAGGAAAACAAAATTTTATGTTTTTGCACAAAAGATGGTCAGTCAAACACTTAAGATCTTGCTGTGGAATATTCAAAACTTAATTACCCACTTTATGCTGCAAAATTTGAATTCATGCTTATGTTATTGATTTATAATCCCAGAATATTCAATATATATAATTATATACACACTTGTTTTTTCTCTTCAGCCTTTGTTTGTGTACTTGATTCCTCTGACTGTTTGGAAGGAATATTATCTATTTTCTGTTTCGTATCTGTTGTGTCTTTAGCAGTTTCTGTGTTTATTTGTTGGGAAGTTGTTTCCACTGGAACAGTTTCTTCCGTTGGTTTGGGGATACTTGTCTCCCCTGACTCACTTGTCTGTGCCAATGTTTCAACATTTGACTCAGTAGTTAAGTCTTCAGGTTTATCACTTTTAACATCTTCTGCTTTATCACTTGGACTCATTGTTGATGAGGAATCTCCTGATTGCTTCTTTTTTCCTTTTGTGGGTAAACTAGAACCTTTAGCTGTTGACTTTGAAGTTTGAGATTTATCTGTTGTTTTCTTTTTGTCTGTGGATTTTGTTGATGCTGTTAACGTTGTTTGCTTTCCAGCATCAGGTTTACTTTTATTCACATTTGTCTTTTGTTTTGTTTTCTGTGATTCTTTACCAGTTGCACCTTTCTTGCTGTCTGTTCCTTCCTTGGCACTTTTCTCTGTAGCTTTTTCGTCCTTTTTGGCAGCTTTTGATGTTGAATGTGAACTTTTTTCTTTTCCAGTTGACTTTGTGTTTTCTGACAAACCATCACCTTCATCCGCACTAGCAAACTCATCCTCAGAGTCAGACATATTGTCTGAAAAAAAGTGTCAAAGTAATATTAGTGTCAAAAATGTCTATATAATTGTAGAAAAACATGGAAAATACACATTTCTATCAAGTGCCCCGACCAGTAATCGAACCGACTGAGCCAAAGAAGCATGCTCCGTCAGCTGAATGATAGAGACCGTATTTAACGCTATTTACAAACCACATTGACCCGCTCCTTTTACGTTGTACATAATCAATCATTTAAGAACGTTTGTAATAAAATCTTGCAGCAATTACATAAAGTGTAAGAGTTGGAAATGCTGTACTGCAATATATTTCAACTACAGTAACCCCCCCCATCTGTAACAGATAATTTGCATACTACAACATTTGATCATGTTTGCATAATTTGATCTCAACGGTAAATTTAACAAATACAATTATATAATCTACACCAAATTCCATTTTATCAATTAACACCTAATTATGACGTCATAAAATTTCATTAAGCAGATATCACTTGGTGAAATTATAATAATGCCTGCATTACAGATAAGAACTTAATTTGATAAACAATAACTGGGATTTGTTAACGTGTTGCTGGACAATAATAAAGCAGAACATTTTGCTTGCATCAGCTGATCTACCACAGATGTCATACAGTGTACGTTTACACAATTTTTAATCAATGCAAAATGTCTATGACATGTGGAACCGAAATTTAATTTGTTAGATCTTCAGTTAACATTAGGTACTAGGAAAAAGGTTGATTCTAGCGAGATCGTCCACATACCTTCTGTTTTCTTCCAGGCCACGTCAACTGCGCCAAAGAAATCGTATCATTTGACGTAACTTAACAGCTTGACCGACTAGCAGTTTTTGACGTGCGGTTAAACATGGAAACGACGCAGACTTTCTATTGAAATATTGTACTCAAACAGGTAAACTAGTTCCCTTAGGCTAACATATTTTATTTCTAAATATAGGTATACAATCGTATATCATAACTTCAAAACACGCATTAAAATTTAAATTATTGAATACAATAAATACAGCATTGCTCTAATAACCGCATAGATACAGAAAATTACCAAAATAATTGTAGTTCATTTACAGAAATTTGTCTTCCTCGCAATATAACAAAAACAAGATGGCCGGCGTTTACGAGGTTTGTTGTTATTTCATTGAAAAAATACCTCATTTGATACCACATGGTTCTATTTGTGTTGTAAGCAGTTCATTTTAAGTAACAATGGGATGTGTTATTCAAAATAGATTTTGAAATTCTTCATTTTAGTGAGAGATACGACTGCACATGCATAGATTTGACCCCCTCCAAAATTATCCATTTTCATTTTATTGAAGCCTGCATTTGCTCAACAAAATGATCCCTCAAATACAGGATTGTTACTCAAATGCATGATTATCCCTCTTATACGGGAGTGTTCCCAACCTGTTCAAAAAACTGAATCTATGATACGTTGTAGGACCCGTTTCCGGTCAGGGCATGTACATGTAGTTTATGAAAAGCCTAGGCCTCCAATGATCAGGTCGGGGTCAGTTAGTGGTTTTCACTAACTTGGGGTCACCCTTGATAGCGACAACACCTTAAATACGCAGAAAAGTTAGTGACAACACAAGATATGTTATTCAGTACATTAGAATAAACATTTCTAAAAAATGAAATTAGAGTGATTTGAATATTCTGAAATCGGCCGCTGGTCAATGATAGATCAAGTGATACTCATAGACAGGTTGGGGACACTCCCGTATATGCAGGATAGTCCTACATTTGAGTAATAGTCCTGTTTTTGAGGGATAATTTTGTTACGCAAATGCAGGATTCTGTCAAATGAAAATGGATAACCTGATAGAGGTGTGCCGTGACAGTATACCGACAACACACCGTAACATTGAAAATATTTTAGTTAACGTTCATGATGAAGCACTTTTTACATTAAAATTCATTCCCCAATTATTTACCCATTGTTCTTAATTGTGAAGGTCATCTTGTAATAATTGATGGAATTGGTATTTCTTGATTTCTCGCGGTGGATATAGAGACAGTCATCTGTGCATGCAAAGAGTCGTTTCTTTGAACCGATACAGTAAGGTTGCAGGTAGATCATTGATGTGACAGAGAAACAATACCTGTCAGAGTACTGTTCCCTGAAGGACTCCTTTGAATCTACTAAGGCTTCTTGAAAGAATTTTCCTTCAAGGGCTACTCTCATCTGACACTGTGTCAGGAAGGTTGAAAGCCACTTGTGTAGATTTCCTTTGATGCTGTATTGGTTCAGCTTGTGTAGGAGTTTTTGGTGTATGTGTCAAACGCTTTTGAAAAGTCAAGGATGGCTAGATCAACTTGTTTGTTTTGATCTTATGATTTCATATGATTTTATATGAAAGCTTAAGAGAAACCATGGCCAATAAACATGATCATGAACTCTCAGTCATAGACGTTTTATATTGTCTATATGTCTTTATTTTTGTTTGATTCTTTTGTCATTAGTATGACTAGAAAGTGTTATAAAATGATGATGTTCAATAAAATGTAACATGTTGGAGCTTGAGTATGTTTGTGTCAATTTGAAAAAAAAAATTAAAAAAAATAACGGTTGCTATCTCATCCATGAACTTTACTGAACATTTGGGAAAATACAATAATAGCTGCAATATATGTCTTTCCTATAGTAAATTACTATAAATGCAATCCATTTGAAAAAAGATCATCAAATAAACTAGAGATTGCATATATTTATTATGTACACTAACAGTTAATGTGGTATTGATTCATAACTTTAGTTTGCAGTATAGTGAAGCATTGGAAAAGAAGAGTTAAGATGGGTTTTTTTTTTGGGGTGGGGAATTACATGTACCAAAATTGACTCAATAAGTGCCCCCATCCCTATAAGCGCCCCTTCCCCATTTTAGGCTTCAATTTCACTTAACTAATTAAATGCAGACTGAAAATATTAAAACTGTATTGGTTTCATTACTGATTTTTTTTGCAAATTGATTGATGGCTTACTTTGTAAAATAATTTTATGAAAGGTTAATCCACATTTGTTTCTACCAAGCACTTCCTAATTTGCTTAATTTTTTTAAGCACCCTGGGCGCTTATTGGGTTGAATACAGTACTTGGTTTTGACATTTTACTTTATTTACACTCCATAACATCAGATTTTACTAAACCTTCAGATTTACTTTTCTGCTTCCAAAATTCATGCCATTTCATGATCAATTAAGTGTTTTAATATCTTACTCTAATAACATTTTAGAAAAGTGTGACAGACTTCAGAAGAAAATGGGACAAAGACGAATACGAGAAGATAGCAAAGGAGAAGTTGGAAGCAGAGCAGATGGCTTTGCTGGAGAAAGAACTGAAGGAGCCGCCAGTGAAAAGAGAACTTCTCCAACCTCGTGAATACAAGGTATACAGTTAAAGTTTATAACTATACTTCATGCTGTTCTTGCATGAATATGGTCATAATAAGGTCACCTATTTTGATAATGGCACCTTCATCTTCACAAAATCACTTTGTGCTGGTGGTGTAAAAAAAAAAAATGTTCATTAGCACTTATCCATGACAAAATTGTACATTGCCTCTTGTCCTAGCCATCCATTATACTGTACACAATTGAAATTATCAACTTCCTTCTTCTCCATAGCCATAAGGCCTGGAGATTATATATATGGCTGCAAAGTTTGTTAAAAGTAATAACCTTCATTAAAGGCCTCAAGTGTCAACATTTTCATTGTTATTTATTGGTAATCAACCCACAGTTTCTGGATATGAATACCAAAATTATTAAAAAAATATTGATTTTTACCTGCACTCAAGGTCATGGGGTTATGTAGTTCAAAGGTTATTTTCTATAAATGAAGGAAGTGAAACTTTTATAAAAACAAATTAAAGTGCATGGGTCCTTGTTTAAATGTGTTTAAACTATCAGTAGAGTGTACTGAAGATATACACATGTATACATATCGTACCCCTTTAGCAGCATTTCAATGACAACCATGATGCTAATTCGATTCCAGGTTGATCTTGATTCAAAACTGGGAAAGTCTCAAGTGATCACCAAGACCACACCAGCCTCCCAACAAGGAGGGTAAGTATTGCCTTAATCCTAACATGAAACATGAAGCAAACAATATGTTTTCTTCAATGTGCTGGGTTAGAAACTTTTTTATCTTGAATTGTATATTAATTATTCAAAAAGATAAGCTGAATTAAATTTAGTTTCTTGTTGCCACTCATGTTAGATTACCTGTTTTTCAATACAATTTTTAATACAACGCGACTAGCGTTTGTATTAATGCTATCCGGTTTACTATTGATGTGTAGGACCGAGTAGGACTTGCCCTACAATGATATCTAGTGGTGACCTATTGAACCATTTCATTCATAAACTTCCATTCATAAATATCCTATTCATTGAATAATATTCCTTTGGACCAATCAGTAGTCATGGGAAGACTGCCTTCTGATTGGTAAAACACACAGAGTGTGTATAGAATACACAGAGTGTTATATAATTCACAGCCCATCTAGGTCAACTGTTGCCTGCTGGTGACTCCTCTGTCCAACTTACATAATCTCTATTACCGGTGGTAATGATAATTCAAATTGGGCTTACTATCTAAGGCTTATAGACATAAGAGATTTAAAGTAAACTAATCATATGCCCTTTTTGTGTACTTTAAAATAACGTTTTTAAATGAATGTTAAACACAGATCTGAGGTAAAGGCAAAATAACTTATAAGGTTGCCCTCATATGTACATGGTTTTACCAAAATAAGTGTATGTGCAACATAAGAAACAAGAGTATATTTTGGATAAAAACTCATTTTAATGAAGACTTTTGTTTTCTTTGTAATTTTCATGTAGGAACTTTAATTAAGAAAAATGTCAAACAAAACATATTATTTTCTGTGATCAGTTTGAATGTTCTTGAAATAATTGACATTAAAGTCTTTATAATATGGTTTATATATTTTGATTTTGGAAATTCATTTGATTTCATTCTATTTTTCTGTTTCTGCTCCGTTGTATTTGCAGTACTTTGAGTACTTTGATTCATATTTATCATCACTATCAAAATATATGTTCTCAAAAGACATCAGTCTCACTTAAAGAAAATTCTTAATACAATGTTCCCATCTTTACATTCACATTGATATACATATACGTGGTGTGATTTATGAAAAACAGATTTACCTATTACAAACACGGACAGGATCGTAAACACAATCCACAATACCCCTGTATAGACTTTTGCCCACTAAAATCAAGCTGTCACCATTTGTATGTCCTCCCAAGTCAAGGATCTCTGTCAGTGTTAAATCCTGTGATCGACTGATCTTGACGACCTTACCAGCTTTGATTACATAAACGTAATCGTCTGAAATCATATTGGAATATATTATACATTCAGATAGTTACAGCGTATTGTGTTATTTCATATACATATTATTTTTATCAAGATCTGGTTAAGGCTGCACTTACATCTCATGATCAGCTGATTATGAGCCGCACATCAACCAATGAATCACAATTAATGGAGATTGTTTTTACTGAATACAACAACAAAATAAAAGGTAAAAGAAAATATACATAGTCCACAGTCCATATGACTATTAAATAGTATTTCACTTAGTCTGCAAAACCTGCCTGTATTATTAGGCTTTATAGGTCATCTGACCCAAAGGGTCAGGATGACCTATTGTCATCATGCACCGTCCGCCGTCGTCCGCCGTGCGTAAGCTTTTCATTCAAACGACTTTTTCTCAAGAACCAAAAGACCCAAGGGTACTCATATTTGGCTTGTAGCATGCTGGGATGAAGTGCTACCAAGTCAGTTCAAATGAATGACCTTGATCTTCATTCAAGGTCACAGGGTTCAAATAGGCTAAAATCTTTAAACGACTACATTGTATTGTGCCAACAGTCAGATGATCGTTGAGGCCCATGGGGCTCTTGTTTAAATATTTTTTTTGCTTAACTATTAAATAGATTATATATTAGGCAAAAAAAAAAGGGGAGGGGGGCTAATAATATAGGCAGGTTTAGCAGACTATCTTTTAGTAGTATCACACTAACCATTGTTTTATGTCTCTTGTAGATATTATTGTAATGTCTGTGACTGTGTCGTGAAGGACTCCATCAATTTTCTTGATCATATCAACGGCAAAAAACGTAAGTATTTTGTATAACACGCACCAATGTGGGGTAATAATTTGAGCACATATATGGAAACAATACTGAAAAGTGGATATTATCTTCCCTTGATTGATAACTATATGGCAGTTTCGAATCATAATTTATTTAGTATGTATACAATTTATATTCATCAAGTGAAATATAAAAACAAATGTTTACTATGATACTAGGCTATGCCTGATGTGCGATTTTGTCATGATATTTATCATCTTTTTGTGTTTCAGATCAGAGAAATCTGGGAATGTCCATGAAGATTGAAAGATCATCATTAGACCAGGTCAAAAAAAGGTTTGAAATGAATGTGAAAAAACAAGAAGAGAAAAAGAAGGAATATGACTTTGAAGAGAGAATGAAGGAACTGAAGGAAGAGGTTTGTTATAAAATCCATCAATAGTGAGCACTGTGTCTGACAGTAAAAATATACATATTCATCAAATCAATTGTCAGTTATTCTGAGATAAGATTTTTAAGAACTACATAATGTGATGGGTTAGATTGATGATAATAAACTGTAGATTGAAGGTATTGACCAAGTTACATCTTGATGCAAGCTAAGGTATAGCTTATTTCTGCATGTACTAGTCATGGAAATGATATACATGTATAGTCCACAAACAACTTCCAGTTGCCTCAAGGCACATCAATACTGGGCTAGCCATTCAAGCTATTCTCAATTAAGTTCCAAGCTTCTAGGTTCCACCATCAAGTGTTCCTTTGATGGCCTCTCTTTCACCTTTTTGTTCCATGTCTTCATTATTAGATTCTTATTTGTTAGTTAATCATGGATATACAATTTTGAGGGATAGGGATAGTGGGATACTGAGGTAAAATATTGTTATAGCATGATTTTTTTTAATTGTTTTAGGAGGAGAAACAGAAAGCATATAGAAAAGAGAAGAGGAAGGAGAGAAAAAGAAAAGCTGATGACTCAACAGGCCTGAATATTAATGTTGATCCTGATATGGCTGCTGTGATGGGATTCTCTGGGTTTGGTACGACTAAACCTCCCACGTAACAGATCAATGTCTCGGTGGAGAGAGTGACAGACTGGTTACAACAAACATCAATATCCTGGCCATTTTAAAAATTAACTCATAGAGTAACAGCAAATTATATCCTGGAAATTTGAATTAGGTACAGTGAACACATTGATAACCTGATACTGGATTTATTTTGATAACATCTTTTAAATTCATCAACTGTTTGGAGAGTTTTATTCTAGACAAGAAGAAGAAGAAAAAATCTTTTAGTTTAATATGTAAAGCTACTTATTTTACAACCAATTAAAAATGTAATATACTGTATTTTGTTATTATGATTTAATCTACAAAGGAGTAGTAAGGCTGTGGAAAATATTCTTACTGATAGTTGGGAGTTGTGTGACTCTATATAGATCTAGAGATCAAATCTAGGCTCAAGTCTCATTGCACATATTAAGACAAAGAGCCAATGGACTTGAATTATGTGAATTTCCTGATGTCATTTTGACAAACATGTGTCAACTCATGTCAAATCATGTTTAGTCATATTGTAATGCTGCTGTAAGTGGGTTTTTTTTTTTTAACTACTAGATTTTTATCTGGTGTTTATAAATGAGGATTGTGTGTCAATTTGTTAGAAAAAGAAAAATTGTCAGAAGAAAAAGCTGGCCTTATTTAGATTCTAGAAGCTAAATACTGGTATCATGTGACAAGTTCATATTATGAATACATCAATTAGAGTGTACATTGAATAACATTTGACTACCATGCATATATGTGTCCATTAGTGAATGAGGTAAAGTTAGTAGTGATTGAAAGTGGGTATGGATGCTTCGTAAGAATAACTGAGGCAGTGATGTGAAATGAAAATGTCTGTGTTAGTGAAACATTTACATGGTAATAAATGAAATTTTATGCATATTAATGTTTTCTGTTTTGCTTCACAGATTTTTAACACAAACATAAAGTTTTTGTATCATACTCATTTCAATTGAAATATTCCATTTGCTTTTATAAAAGAAACATTATCTCTATATTTAAAAATAAAATATAATTCATGGCAATTACCCTAAATGCTCCAATCAGCACCGACTTGCACCATGGGGCCTGAGGGGTGAAGTTATTTAAAGATGCTCCACTGCCAACAGCATAAACAATACCATCATTTGAGCAATAAATTATGCATTTTTGTGTTTATATGTGTCTAACTAACACAAAAATGCATATGAAAGCATTTACTAGGCTTTTGGTGAGTGCACAATCAGAACTTAATGCCATATAGTGCCATGGAATTTTTTTCGGGACACAATTATTTTCAATAATTTTATTTTGAAATAAAATAAGAAGCTCAAACTTTTCAATGGTGGTAATGGTTTAAAATAAGAAATGTTTGCAACTGAAGAAATATTCTAATTCGTCTTCTCCTGTTTTTAATGGAGAAAAAGTACCATTCGTCAGCAGTAGATCATCTTTAGAATTTAGATGACTGCTTTAAATACGATTAACTGAGGTGGTATGTCGTGTATAAACATATCACACAATTCTGCATAAAACCAAGACTTTACACATATATGAAAATTTACCCCAAAATTTCTTTTTCTCATTCCCCTGGGCAACTTAGTCTAACTTAGTCTAAATTGCAAGACATATTCTAGAAGTATGGATTAATTGCTTTTCTGATGTCAATAAACCTGTTAAAATGACTTCAGGAATCATGCGATCAATATTGTAGAAAAGAAAGGGCATCCCAGTACATATTTTTGATCTTAAGAAACTTAACAATTATATGGACTCTGTTAGGCCATAGTGCTGGCCAAGTGATCAAACAAAGAGGCTGTCTCAATTTATACCATAACTATGGTAAATAATGAAAACATGCATATGCAATCAACTATCGTCTATGAGCAATTCATAAGGTATTTCAGAATGATTTTTAAGACCCCTTTGCAGTGAAACTGCTGGGACTTTGTTTGTCTCCATCTGTCTGTTTGTGCGGGTGTTGGTTTCCAGATACAATTTAATCACTTGAGAATGGATAATTGGTCACTGTAACAGCTTACAGGTGACAAGTATTGCTTCAGCCAAGGATTTATAAGTGAGAAGGATTCGTGTCTGTCTTTACATTACTAAACGCCATGCGAGACGCCTATGAACCGGGAATAAAAACCGTTTTTCTCAACAAATACTTGTCTTATCGAGTCAAACGAAACACCATTGTAAAGTTTATTAAATTTCACAACGTTTATTACGTGCTTTAAAGACAGAATATTTAGGGGATATGTCTTAAATTTTCGTTAAAAAAAATCGACAGCTCATGAAATGACAGCACAGCTTCAGAAAGTAAGACGGTAACCCTTGCACCCGCAAGCTACATCAAAGGCTGCGCCGGCGGATATCAAAGGAAAATCAGTCGTCGCCCAACGTCACAGTCAGTGCACAAACACAAAAGCGCCTGCCTTGGACTTCCCCAAAACCCAGTGTGACTTATCCTTCTCATATACATCCTTGCTTCAGCAATGCTTGTTATCTACAATTTCTGAAGTTTGATTGAAATCCTAATGAAAATAAATACTAAACTAACAAACCAATTAACTTGACTTAATTTCTCAAAATTTTATTGATCAAATTAACAAATAACTTTATGCAAAACATTTCCTTCAGTTAAACACTAACAAAACAAGAACTTTAATAATCAACAATAATTAAAAATTGAACTGCTCATTTTGATTCAAAGTAAAAGTAACATAATTTCATAATAAGTATATAACATCTTGCAAATGTAATTTAACATCTTATCATACTTGGCCATATGCACTTCATATAAAATTTAATTGAAAATGATGAAATTGAACCGTTGTTGGAAATTAAACAGTTACATCATACCAATCAATCGGAAGTACATGTATTAATTTTTTTACTTTTTTATTTAACATCATCAAATTTGGTTAAATTTTACCAGATTCTGCTAGATCATGATGAAATGAAATACTATTTTATGAGTACTTTAAATCATATATAATATACAAATGTATATAAATTTTCTTCTGAACTAAATTTCAAAATATCAGGTTACTAAGCAAAGAGCTATCTATTCTTATGGCTAAAATTACAGTATGAAATTACCATTTGATATTACAGTTCAGGTAACAATGTCCTAGTATATGTATTGGTCAAGTCATGATGAAAACATAGCATAAAACCTTTCAGAGCACCGGAGATTCAACAAAATAAAAGTTCACTACATGTATCAGTAATTCTCATGCAATGAAAATATCATCAAGTTATTCAAACAAACGTTATTTTAAGAAAATGAAAAGAAAATAAAGAAAAAGCAAAAATAAAAACTAACAACAAATACATCTATTCTGTAAAAAATGATAAAAACTAAACAGGGAATAAAATCTGTTATACTTAATACAAGTTTTAGCATAAACAACTGACATTTGACTAGATCTCTACTGCCTTAAAAATAAAACTGGGGCTTCAGCATTTCTTGCTACTGAAGCACACACAAAACAAATCTTTGGTATTATTAAACAAACAATTATTCTTTGACGGTAAAATCTTCAATTGCACCACAGTTAAATCAGACATTTTGACGGAAGAATCTTCAATTGCACAAAATCAAAATAAGACAAAATTCTATGTGAACAAGTGCTGCCGTTGTTGGAATTGGAATGTTACTAAATATAGCTGTTAATACGGACTACAAGTCCCGCCTTTTGTCAGAACTGAATAATTAACAAAACATAACATAATTATGAACTAATCATACATATATCAAAAAGGGGACTTCAAATCAAATAAGAAAGCAACTTATGCTGCTACTCTTCTCATACAAGCAGTGTAGATGTTGTACTGAACATGATATGAGAACCAATTACTGGGTAATATCAGTTCACAGGTTTTTCATTCTATAGTTATATTTACATCTATATGTATGATACTGGTAATACATATAAAATGTCTGTATTTATGCTATATAAACTATAGAATCAAAAGCCTGTGATCAGTTAAGGCACAACACTCTAAATTTAATATAGCAGTTAATGCCTAATAGCAACAAAAGATGCTTCTTTGCTTCTTCAGCTTGATATTCATTAAACAGACATTTCAAGAGATAATTACAAAACACAAACCAACTAATAACATATATTATTGATTATTTCAGGAAAATGGAAGGGACTAGCATTAAATTATAATGGCAACTTGGACGGACCAGTAGTTGACTGTGTATATAATCTAGATATATCAACTCACTACATCTACATACCTGATAGCATGTTCAATTATCATGAAACTTTGTCAAAATCCAGATGCATAGACACATTACAAACTGCATACATCATCCATAGAAAATGATCAATCAATCCATCATTAGATATAATCAAATGAACATGATCCTTGAACAAAAACATAATAAAACAATGTCATTTACTCAATAAACAAGTTTAAAATAATTCCTTTCATGCTCTGTTGGAAATCAAGTTGTAGAGTATAAAATTTTGCATTTAGATCACGTTCGGTTGCTTGAAAGTGAAAATGATACTAATGACATTTTCTATGAACCTTTTGAGTCAGTTTCACATTTTTTTTTTATTTGTGCTGTACTTGAAGACTGGAATTCATGACAGTTCATTACAAAATATAAAAATGGTTTGTAAAGTTGATTCTTCGGAATGTTTTGGAGAATTTATTAGATGTTGTTGCTGCCTATTTAACAGTCTGTAGACTGAATGCAGTGTTTTCCAAGAGCTCATGATGATATTTTGGTCACCAATTGCAGTATAAGTTGAATGGACTCAGGCAAATATATCATGAGACTTGAACAGCTGTGAAAAGTTACTTGTTGATTCTCTGTTAGAACTGGCCAGCAACCTGAAATTGGAGAATGCACTTAGTTATTACAATGGAGTCAGTCTTACTGTTGCTGTGAATCCATACACTGAATTCATCTTTATCTTTTAGGTATTGGACAATATCACATGTAAGAAATTTGTCTCATTGTAAAAATCCTCTCCAATGGTTGCGTTTGATTTATTTTTGAATAACATCATATATACACTCAGTGTTATTTAAGGCTATGCCAAGTTTGGCGGTGCAGAAAAGTTGAAGAAATGCACTGAACTGTTGTCAGTTTTTCGCAAACATCAAACATGGGCTTCAGATTCCCAGCCAAAAGGCTAAGAGATATAGAAGTGGCATATGAGGACTATTAACTACTTGGTCACCATGAGTGAATCAAATTAAAAAGCAAATATTTTATTGTTTTAGTTTCTATCATTATAGATAAGTCGGATTACTACTGCTATATTAAACACCTGTGAATACAGCTTTGATTTTTACCTTCTAGTGTGTTGAGATGTCCTGCGTTTTTCTGGTGGTGTCATGTTGCCAAACATTTCACATAAGCTCGGGGTTACTGCCTGTGAACAAAAAGTAAGGCCAATTCTGGTCATAAAGATTTTTTCCTATAATCCTTCCAGGAAATATATCAAGTGTTGAGCAAAACAAATTCCCATAACCTTGATCATCCAAGTACAATTTACCATTATGATTGTGTCTGATCGAGTCAACGATTTTTCCTCATGATTCAATAAAATACTACACACTATGAATCCATTTGATTCATTGGATTATATCCAATCAATGACCTTTTGAATGAAATAGTCATTAAAAGCTAAAATTAAACATGTTGCACTTTCTTTTGCCATAGGGAGGTAAAATCTATACAGTTTAACGTAAATCCAATATGACATTTCCACAGCACAATGACCTTTATTAACTCTCTTGTTAAATCATCAGAACTTTCAAAAGACTTTCCATCACTTTTCCTTTCCTTATTGTTTTAATACAACTTTTATTAGATAATTTACAAACAATAAACTTACTTTGCCTGTAGAAACAGAAATCTGAACATTTTGTCCTTTCCCACGTGAAGACTGAGAATTGTTTGTAGAGGAGTCTATATCAGAAGAAGCACTTGACATCTGAAATGTTCATTTAACACCAAAATTATAGAACTAAATCAGTAATGTCCAAATGACAAAAAAATAAAATAAAAAAATCACAGCCTACTGACAGCATATTAAATTCATATACTCTGAAGACTTTTAGGCACTTATTGTAAGGCTGAAATAGTTTATGAAATCACTGGCTGCTATTAATGCCAACTAGTGAGAACAATATACTATAAATGCTTGTCATTGTAACTGAATAAGTAGTAATTTTATGTAAAATACTAACCTGGCTGATACCAGAAAGAGCAGGTGACAACAATTTTGGGGATGACCTTTCATCAGATACCTCACCGTCATCTGCCATCGTCTGCTTCATCTTACGTAATGCTTGAACTAATGCCTTACTAGCATCTGATTGGCCGACAGTGGCTGATTCATGATCACTATCTTCCTCCAAAGCAAGTTCTGAATTATATTCTTCATCTAGGATTGTCCAGGAATCGTAACTGGAAATGTCAGACGCTTTTGAAGCAACTTCATCGTCGTCACCATCATTACAGCTCTCAGGTTGATTTACTGCTTTTGTCTGCTTCCTCAATGTTTTCCTGATTTTTTTGGGATTCTCTGGTTTCTTGGCATCTCCAGAAGCATCCACCACTGGCAATAATGTATTTGCCTCATTTTTTCTCAACTTATCAGCAATTACACATGATTTCTTCACCTCTGTAAAGTTCTCTTCCTGATCACCAGCAAGTCTCCGAGATGATCTACGCTTTTGTTTTGTAAGCTTGCACAATTCATCAGTGTTGTCATCATTTGGTATTTCTTCCTTCCATTGTGAAGATCGTCGTGTCTTCCTTGGTAATTTTGAAGCTTCAAGAAGATTATGTGTATAGATATCCTCATGCATCTGTGGGGTAATATAAGTTGTCTCCCCTTTCTGTTCAGGTGTTATGTCACAGTCCTTCAATGTTGCTCGAGATTTTAACACTGATCTAGCCTCCTTCTTGGTGGTTGTACCAGATGTTACTTCTGAATTGGAAGAATTCTGTCTGCTTCTCGACAATAGCTTTCTTTTCTTTGGTTCTTGTGTTGGGGACATCACATCCTGACTCAAGCTTTCATTGGATTGACAGATAATATTGGAATTGTTATCCAATTGACTATTGCCTTCAGCACTGGTATATGATTGGCTGCTACTGATGAAACTGTCACTTGATTGGCTATTACCTTTAACACTGTCATCTGACTGGCTGCTTCTATTTGAGTTGTAATATGATTGTTTGCCTCCCTTTTCATCAGAAGCACCAGGTCTTCTTGACAGCTGTTGACCTTTTGGTTTCTCAGGTAGCTTTTCCTCCTTTCCCTCTTCATCTCCATGACTGTTTTGTCTCTTAACATATCTAGCTTTCCTCTTTTTGTCTATTGTGGAATTTTCAAGATCTGTTGGTGACAATGTGTTTTTGTTCACTCCAATTTCTATTGGACTTTCCCTCTCACACAGTCCCTGTCCTTTGCTGCTATCTTTTTTCTTGGATTTCTTCGATTTCTGTTTATTGTTATTGAGATCTTCTCCTTCAGGCTTCTTCATGGGATAAATTGCCTGGTTTTCTTCCTCTACAACCATGCTGTGTTGGTCGATGTCATCAAAGTTGTACTGGTCATCTGTTCGTCTAATGAGCATAGCACTGTACTCGTCATCAGAGTCGTTGTCTTGGTGACAGTCATCCATATCATTGTTATCCTTTGATTGTTGGAAGCTCTCGTCCCCAGCAGTAGAAAAGCTTACTCTGCCCTTCACAGCCTTTGTTTTGGGAGTATCATCAGTTCTGGAAATCACAAATTCAGACTCCTTTTAATAGACAAAGTTAATACCCATTTATTTGATATAAACCTGGTTGTTTTAATTTACTGCACTGGTTGTAAGACATGTCAGTCTAATGTAAAGAATAATGTAATATGCATGCATGCAGCATATCATTATATAATATAGTTAGGCACCTGTATCAGAAATGGTTTTGAAAAAAAAAGGAAAAACTGAAATATTAATACACTGTACGAAGGTAGGTATCTACATGTTAAATCTGATTTCAATGAGAAATTCAAAATCTACTTTGTATGCCGTCAATACTATTTTATATACAGGTTATGTTGCTGTAGTCAAATTACCAAAACCAAATGGGGAAATTCCAGTTAAAATCAGTAAAATCAGTAATCATTTCAAATATAGTATACCTGCTTCCTTTCAAAATTCCTTGAGTGGAATGCTCATTTTGAATGATTTTGGGAACTTTGACAGGCAGTTTGCTTTTTATGTAGTCTTTCTGATTGAAGTCAACCTGGCGGTGAGGTGGAGACTCAAAATGTGGACTCTCAAACAGCTTGGGACAGAAGGTATCCTGCCTGTTATCATTGTTGGGTGACAGCACCATTGGTGAGCTGTAAAAGTCACTCGTATACACAGAGTCATTTTTCAGTGATTGGAGATACCCTGACGAAACACTGTTGGGCGACTCCAGTGTTCCATAAACAATTGGATCTTTTTTAATCTTGCTGCTAACTTTTTGCTTCTTATTCCTTTGTTTGGTGGCTACCTTACTCACATCTTTTGTTGGAGTTTTGACGAGAACAGATTTTGTGTAGGACTGTTTTGCTTCCTGTTTAAGCCTGTTCCAGCTCTCTTTAACTTTTCGACTGATCTGCGCTGGAGGCAGGAAGGGGTAACGGGCTCGCAGTAATACCTTCTGCTCTTGTTCATACACATGATAGCTGACCTTCTGTTGCACCATGTATTTATTTTGTCCATCATTGTCCTCAGACATCTTGTTGAAAGTTGATTATATGACAGATCTGCAACAAGATTTAAATGGCACATATCATGTTCTAAGAAAAATATTTCTGATAAGTTGGATTAAAACATATCAAAAAGCGGTATTAACAGTTTTTTCATATTCTTTCAATGTTGACAGTTTAAATTGGGTGTACAAATCTAGAAGTTCAATTTTTTTGACAATTTTGCTATAATTGTCATAACTCATTTAAATGTCAGGTATATATCACAACCAGTAATCTATAACAATATTTTGTGTTTGGAAAGATGTATTGGATTATCCAATCTTTAATATGGAAAGCTGGTATGATTAATGTTAAAGACGAAATTATTTTAAGTTGCTTTCTGTTAAATGTTAACTGTTTAATGCTTTTTTAAAAAAATCGTATTGTGAATGTGAAATACTAGGCCTAAAAGCAAAATGCCTGTCCATAAAAACACTTTTAGTTGTCGTGTTGCATGCCATAGTCATATTCCAAGTTCGGGTAAACTTGATAAATGGGCTAATGTATAGAGAGCTAAAATATGACAAGTGTTTTTGAAAGTAAAATCACTGACAGGCTAGTTGGACAGTTGTAAGAACTAGCCTGTTGGACATGTGAAACTGTGTACATAAAAGAATAATGATTTTTTAACTAAAAGAACAAAAAGACACCAAAAAAGGAAAAACAAGATGGAAAGATAAGAACGAAAAAAAAAGTGAACATGGGCTACAAGAAAAGTGCGTGCACCAATGAACTAACTATAAATCTCGTCTAGAACGGTCTAACAAGCTCTGCTTGTACGAACAGTACGAACAGTGAGAAGTGCTGTCACACACTGTTCTCACTGTTTTCCAGCCTGAGTAAGTCATGGACTTGTAAGGCTGATCTATATTTAGTTTAATGCTTGATTGTTCATGTTGCGCAAAGAGGTGACAATTTACATTATGTATACTTTAAAACACACTATTCACAATCAAAAGTTTAAAAGATTTGAAAGGAAAAATTCTGGTAAGCAGCGATACAGTTTCACTAGCTTACATCTATTGGGTCCTGCAACTGCAATATTGCAATTAATCAAGTATGAACCTAGACAGACTAGATCCTTAAGTATATATTACAATTTTTGTAATTCTAATAGTAATGCTTGTACACTATATCTTATCTTTCTATAATATATATGTGTGAAATACGAGTTAGATATTTAGCGACACTGTGAGTACAATACCCTAGTTAATAGCAGTCAGGTGTGAACTTGATATGCAGATTTCTCCAATGTTCATTGAGTTTTGATTTGAAGGAGTTTAAAGGAGTAGTCAGTAGGGATATGTGTTTTAATGGTATAAGTGGAATATAACATTTGTTGATTACCATCACCTCGGGTTAAATATTATGAACTAGAGCACAGTAACCCATGAAATATTTGTAGAATATGTAATTAAGCTATTTTTACGTACAATACTTTTAGAACTTAAAAATAGAAAAAAAATGTTATAAAAGTGTATATATTTTAATGAAAGACGATCTACAAGGGTATCGCTAGACAACTGATTGATAGGCACCAAATCTTTTTATTTAAAAGCTATGTATTACCCGGTATATGATTGTATTACTGATAGCTTATTATAAAAGAAAAAAGTGTCTCAAACGCACAATAGGACTGATTTTTGCTGCAATTCAAAGTTGTTTTTGACTTGTGAAAATGCTTGTATTTACTATTTCATGTAAATGATATATATATATATTTCATGCAATTTACCCATAAAACATTGACTTTTGAAAACGTAATATAGACAATTTAAGATATGAAATGGAAACTACCGATATAAAATTAAATAGGCATATACGTAATGAATATAAATTAATCCTTATTACTTTTGTAGTGAAAAGGTTTTATTCATGTATACTAAAAAAATATCGTTTTATATAGTTATATATACTGTACATTAAATTGCAGATGTTGTGTTTAAAAAAAAGATAAACACTTAAAAATTATAATTATATATTATTTCAAATTGAAGAACTTATTCTTCCCCGATCCCTAACTGTAACACATCACCTTGTCTGTCTAGGTCTCAATGTACCTGGACACGATGTCCACCTGTAGTGGACACCGTGTTCACACGTAGTGCACTCCGTGTCTACCTGTAGTCTAAATCTTGTGCACTCCGTGTCTACCTGTAGTCTAAACCTCGTGCACTCCGTGTCTACCTGTAGTCTAAACCTCGTGCACTCCGTGTGCACAAGCACAGGGACCTGGCACGAAAATTTTTAACCAATAGTATACATATATATATTATAGTATCAAGGGTATGAACTCGGCGGTCGAGAAAAACGAACTTATTTTTTAAAACCGTGATTATTTTAATAAATGGGTTCTATACAACATTGACAGATATCTTACCTTAAAGAGAAATAATTTATCTTTCCATTGAGTGCTTGATGAACAAAATTGGCCAAGTATTGACGAAGTTATGGCTTGATGAATCAGGAAATTTACGAAAAATATGCCAGGTAGACATTTCCCTGTCCAGTCGAAATGTCGTCTCGGCTCTAATGGGTACCTCAAAAACCAAGCCAAAATCACAAAATTTACGCTTGTGGTGGTAAACAGTATCCATAACTGTGTTCATCCACAATCTCCTTTGTAGGTGTCATCCCCCGTACTTTGTAGAAACTCCATTTAAACATCATGTAGCTCACTTACTTTAACCGTCACCGCCATGTTCATTTTTCTCTCGGAACGCTTCTCGACTTTACATAAAGTGACTACATTATGCAAATTATGTTATGTTGTGCATGTCGGTAAACTCAAGAAGCGTTCCGAAAAACAAATGAACATGGCGGTCACGGTTAAAGTAAGTGAGCTACACGATGTCAAACTCCAAATCTACTTGACCTTGTGTTCTCCAATGAGGAAAACATGATAGAAGACTTGACCTATAATCAAAGCCTAGGCAAAAGCGACCACCTAGTGTTAACATTCAAGACCATTGTATATTGCCAACAAACACCAAACAACCGCTCAGATAACAAGCTCAATTTTCATAAAGGTGATTATAAAGATATTTCAGCGCACTTAACTGAAGTAAATCTAGTCGACCTCGAAAATATTCCAGGAGTAGTTGAGGCTTGGGATTCTCTTGCTGTCCTTATTAATAACAGTATTAAATTACATGTACCAGTGAGCAGGGCATCCCGGGCAAAATCCTACAGGAAGCACTACATCGACAAGACTTCTCGTGATGCAATTCGCAAAAAAAGTAGACTTTGGAAAAAATACCAACACTGTAAAACACAAACATGTTCCTTGAGGGACTCCTGAAGTTACTTGTATTTTATTTGATTGTTTTCCCTCAAGTACTACTGTTTGGGTGCGTTGTGAGAGAAAGTCTGTGATCCATTTGTGTGTGTTTGCCTGTTATGCCGTAGTATTTTAATTTGTATTGTAGGCGTTTGTGTGGGACTTTGTCAAAGGCTTTGGGCAAAGTCCATGATAATAATGTCTGTCTGTTTGTTGCTGTTATTATTGTTTGCGAGGTCGTGTATGAATGTAGCAAGTTGTGTCTCGCATGATCTGGATGATCTGAAGCCGTGTTGTAAGTTGTATAATATGTTGTTGTTCTCCAGATGTGACATTGTGGCGCTTGTAATGATATGTTCCATGATTTGCATGTGATACAGGTGAGTGATATGGGTCTGTAGTTAGTGGGTTGTATCTGTCGCCTTTCTTGTATATGGGGTTAACGTTTGCGTGTTTCCAATCTGTTGGTAATGTGCCTGTATTTAGTGAGTAAGTGAAAAGTTTGGTAAGTATGGGTGCTGTTATGTCCTAAGTTCTTTTAGTAGTCTGCCGTGTATATTGTCTGGTCCTGTTGCTTTGTGTGGGTTGATGTTTTTGAGGAGGTTATCTATTCCTTGTTGTGTTATGTTTATTTCAGGCATGACTGGGTGTGGTGATGGTCCTTTACTGGTATGGGGTGATCCTGTTCTGTTGTGAAGGCTGATTTAAATTGTTCATTTAGTATGTTTGCCTTACAAGTGGTGTCTGTCATTAGGTGTCCATCCTTTCTTAGTGCTGTGATATCTGTGTTCTCTTTTCTTGTTGTTTTTGATGTATGAGAATAATTTTTTGGGGTTGTATTTTCTTCTTTTTTGTGGTGCTCTTGTTGTTGCTCATCTATTGGTAGGTCTTTTATCATTTTCTCTATGTAGTTTAGATATGCATTTCTAGTGCGTTTTTGTAGTTCTGATTTGCATGCTTTGTATTTCTGTTTGAGCTCTTGGTCTTGTTTTGTTTTGTTCTGTACGTGTAATTTTTTACAATTCTTCATGAGTTGACGGATGGGTTTTGTTTATCCATGGTAGTTTAGATTTGTATGTGATGTGTTTTTTTGGTATGTTTTTATCTACTGAATCATTAAGTGTGTTCTTAAAAAGGTTCCAGAGGTCATCTATTGTTTGGTTTGTTGGTTCGTCCAGTTTCGTGTTGATGTGGGTCAGGTCATTTCTAATATGTCCCCAGTTAGCTTTACCGTATAGGGGATGTTCCCTGGGCTGCTTCCTAAATTTTCTTGAGTCGCACGTCAATTTCAGTGAATATGATTCATGATCAGCTTTCCCTATGGGTGGTATGTTTCAGTCTTGTTGACAATTGAAGGGCGTTTGTTAGTGTTAGGTCAAGAATGTGGTCACCTCTAGTTTGTTGGTAGTCATTTGTTGAGAGAGAGTTGGTCGTCTATGATATCGAGTAGCGTTGGTGAAGTTTTGTGTCTGTTTTCCTGGAATTTGTTGTGTTGTTTGCCAATCTATGTGTGGTAAGTTGAAATCCTCCGCTAATGAAAGTAATTGTGTTGTTGTTATGTCCTAGTCTTTTCATGGAGATTTCTAATTGGTCAAGTGAATGTCCTTTGTCAGGTGAGGGTGGTCTGTAGTACGATCCTATTGTGAGGTTATGTGAGTTTGCATGGAGATGTTGTTGAAAATGGATTCGTTATCGGTGTCAAGTTCTTGAATTTGTTCTGAGCGGTATTTGTTTGTGACTGCAATTAGTACCCCTGTGACTTTGTCCCTTTTTATTCTGTTTGCGGTCTTTCCTATATACTGTGTATTCTTGGATCGGGAAGTACTCATAGGACGATGTTGTGTTGTTTAGCCACGTTTCTGTGCCTATGATGATGTCTGGTTTTAAGGAGTGTAGTATTTGTTCGAGGTCTGGTTTTTTTGTTGGAGATAGATTGGAAGTTAATAGTTGCTATGCGGAATGGCTGGTTGAATTTATTTTTCCTAGTGACATCTTTGTTGTGTTTATTGGAGAGGAGGATGCTGTAGGAGGTCCCTGGGCTGGTGGGGATGTTCTGCGTGTTAAGGTCTGTATCCGTTGTTAGTTGTGAAATCTATTTGATGTATTTTACTAGTGTTGTTGTCAAATAGTGTAGATTGAAAAAGTTTGGTAGTCCGCACTGTATGCAATCCCAAGAGACTCCACTGTGGTCCAATATATTTGAGGAATGAAGGATTCATTCCTTGGCAGTCTACATGGTAACAGGGTATTGCACGAATCGCAACATATAGCACTGGATTTCCACGTGACTGCCTTATTGCAGGTACCACAGGGGTATCGTGGGGTTCTCGACCAGGGTTGAGTTCTGTATCTGCAGATTGAGGTAGAAG